>PVIH01007018.1:0-104761 GCA_004025045.1 Sigmodon hispidus
CACTCAGGTTCAGGTGTTTGAGATGCCAGAGGCTCTGACATTGGGATAAGTGGTTCAGGTCTGACTGTGTAAACAGGGAGAAAGTGATGGACAGGGTCTCCAAAGGGCTCTTCAGACACCAGACCAAATGTTGCATCTGACCAGTGAGAAAGTTGACCTGATTCATGTAGAGATGCTGGAGGCACTTGAGCTTGGAAAATTGAGAAATAAACTTGTTGATATACTTCAATTCTAAAAAGGTCTTTTCAACACGCTTTACATTCTCATAGGCTCCTGAGATACTGAATTTTCGAAGATTTCTCATCTGACCCAGGTAAGGTGCAAACCATGCCAGGGCTCCCAGATGCCACCATGAATTCAGTTCCAGCTCCTGGATAGAGTCTGGCTCAAATACTTTCAGGATCTCTATGATAGTATAGACAGGCAATACCCAAACCTGCAACTTCCCACAGCAGAGCTGCAGGGAACTCTTCCTTGGTTTGACCCAATGCAACAGGTAGGTATGATATTCATCAAGTTTGTAGAACTTGAGGCAGAGGTCTACTATTATCTTCAAGGGCTGCCTCCCCTCTGATACTGGAAGGTCCTCCAGTGTTTGCTCCTTCCTTATGGCCTCTGGTATGCAGCCAGTGTCTTCAGCTCCAGCCCAGCCTTGCCAGGAGTTGTGGTGTGTGGTCTGAAAATCCACCACTTTTAGCTTACACCACCTGGGCCAAGCCTGTGTGAGAAGCATATCCAGACCATCAAGCACAGCCTTCAAGATCTCCAGATCTGGGGTCTTCATCAGAAAACCCACAGGGAGGCAAGGGAAGGGCCAGGCTGCCACTGTTGCCTTCAGGATCTTTGTGTATCTACCAGTGAAGGCTTCCTTGAACAATGGTGGGAACAGAACCCTGAGCAGGTGCTGCAGAGCATTGATGGCCACGGCCTCATCCCTCAGCAGGCTCTGTATTGCCAGTTGCTGGAGTGATGATGGGTTCTGGTAATCCATCCTGATGGCTCTTCAAGAAGTATCCTTTTCTCAGAGCAGCATTTCCTCTGCATCTTCTTCAGACTCTGGCATCTGTGTTTGGCTTCTGTGTCTAGTGTCTCCCAGTTAGATTTCTTGATGATAGCCACTCTTAATGGAATAAGGTTATATGTCAAAATAGTTTTAGTTTGCATTTCTCTTACAATCAGGGATGCTGAACACTTTTCAAAAAATAGTTGTTGGCCATTTGTGTTTTTTCTTTTGAAAACCATTCATTCTATTAGCCTACTTGGAATTTTAATAGGTGTTGCATTAATCCAAAAATTGAAAAATCAGGCAGGAAAAACAAAGAGAAAGAGGATGAAGAAAGCAAGGAAATCTTAGTAGAGTGTCGATGTTTGTGCCTGTGAACCCAACACATGAAAAGCTCAGACCCGAAGATTGCCATAATTTACAGGCCAACTTGGGCTACAGAATGACAGTGACATTCCAGACTAAAGAGGTCAGAGGTTAGGCACAGGAAACCATGGAAGTTTTATGAGCTCTGGTGAGATATTCAGAGTTGCGCTGCCCAGGGCTAAACAGGCATATAGCATATAGCCAGGCACCAGCAAAGGACAGGGAAGACACCTTGAATTTCCTGAGATAAGCTGTTTTATTTCTTTTGCATTTTGAAGGCCCTGGGCTATTATGCCAGGCCAATGTCAGGTAGCACTTGACTAGCAGTCTATGTAGTTTGAAGTTCAGAGCTGAAGAAAGCACAGCACCTGCCCAGTCTACCTACTTTCCTATTGTTGATTGTGTGTTGAGTTTGGGTTTGTTGTTGTTTTGTTTTTTTGATACAGGGTCTCACTATAGTCTTGGCTGGACTGGACCTTACGAGGTCTGCCTGCCTCTGGCTCCCAAGTACTGGGACTAAAGGTGGATGACTGCTCACATCTTGCTTAGTCAGTTTTTTGTAATGATGATTATATACCAGATGTTCAGGGCTGCTCATTAGCCTGTTCAGTAGTGAGGACTACTTTTAGCCTTCATAGACTAAGAGGCAAAATATCAAAAGCAATGACTTGGGTCCTCAAGCATTACAAACTTATCTTTGTGTACAAGGAAGACACTAATAGACATGCTAACATGAAAAGGGGAAGGCTTAGCAAGCCTCAGTGATAGACAAGGAACTACAGGCAATTAAGGATTGCTGAGACCAGTGAGGAATTACCTCTTGATGGTAGAACACAGCCATCAGTTATCCAACACCAATGGTCAGTCCTGAAAACACACATACAGGTAACAATTATATAGACTGAGAAGGTTGTATTTATATAGTTAGGAGTATGTATAAATGTATATATCAACAACGAAAAAGAAGCCATGAATTTGAAAGAGTGTGGGTGTGAGGTACTTGGGAGGCTTTGGAGGGAGAAAAGGAAGGAGGAAATCATTGTATTAAAATCTCAAGAAAAGTTACTAAAAAAAGAAACACGATAACCATACAATAGAATACTACTCACTAGCTGGATAGTGATGGCATATGCCTTTTATGCCAGCACTCAGGAGCCAGAGGCAGGCAGATCTCTGAATTTAAGGTCAGCCTGGTCTACAAAGCAAGTTCCAAGATAGTCAGGGCTATACAGAGAAACTCTGTCTCGAAAAACCAAAAACCCCAAAGGAAACTCTAATAGACAAGACTCGAACAGCATTGACATGCTCAAAATAATTATGCTGAGTGAAGGAACCAGGCACAGTGGGAAGCCTGCTTACGAATCCATTCATACGGGATTGCAAACCTGTGAATGTGTACTGTCAGCAAGTAGAGGAGTGGGCGTCTGAGGAAGGGGCTAGGGACAAAGAGAACAGAAAGGATCACAGTGACGCTGTTCATTACTGCAGGGGTCTAAAGGGGACGCTCATTATCCTCATTATGAAAATGACTTCAATGGCTGAACATGTGTCAAAACGCATCACAGATTGCACTTTAAGCCTGGGAAGAGAGAATAAATAGCCAAAGTCCTTAAAGAAATTCCCTTTAACTGGGGAGACGTGTAACACAAATTTCAAAAATATCTGAGCCACAGATGTCTCATGAATATCTGCAGCTGCTTTTTTGAGCAAAGTATTGCATCTTAGCTTTTGACTTTCCAGTAGTAAGGAATAGCCCTGCCTAGAGTTTTCCCTTTACTCTCCAGCCACCTCTGGATGCAGAGACCTTGCAGAGTTAGAGGAGCTTTCTGTACTCTGGAGCTCAGTCTGGTTCCAACTGGCACAAATGGCACTGTGAAGGCAAGGTGGCCTTGAACTACATTGAGTCCTCATGGGAAGGCCCTTTTCACTGGTATCATGGCCCCATCTATATGTCCACTTCTATAATCTAGTCCTAGCCTCCAAAGGTGACACAAAGCAATGCGGTTCATACTTGGGTAAAGAGATCTTGGAAAAGGCCCTGGGGCTGTTTACATAGAGAATCCTAGAGGCCCCACACATGACCCAGGGTCTACAGTATGCTTGGGCACATGTGAAGGCAGGGGACAGAACAGAGCCACAAGCCCTTCTGAAGGAAGGAATTATGTATGTCATTTAAATATTATTAAATATAAATATATAATCTATAACATATTACAGGCTCATCAATAATTAATGACATACACTGATATTTGAAAGCTTTTAAAAGCTGAATCGATCTCTCATAACACACAGTGATGACCATAACTGCTCTTATGAAGTATAATCTGAATCCTGTGCCAAATTCCTGGTTTCATATTGAATGAGGACTGGACAACTTGATTCATGTCAGAAAGGCTGTGTCCCAGCAGCTTCTTCCTATTTAATTTGACCATCATAGTCACGAAAACCATTTTTTGGAACAGTTCTATTTTTACACAAGGTGAGGACTTAAAACTGTGCATTCATTCAAGATAAGTATATAGATAAGGAATACATTTGGAAAATAAAAAATACTACCAACTACTAGTCATATCTAAAGGCATTACCTACCCCCTCAAAAGTCTGGTCCTGAGCACAGTGGAATGGTCTTTCTGTATGCTGTGAATATGTGTTGCTACCATTGGTTAATAAAGAAACTGTATTGTCCTATGACAAGACAGGAGACAGCCAGATGGGGAATCCAGGAGAAATACAGGGAGAAAAAAAGGTGGAGTCGAGGCAGACACTGTGAGCTGCCAGGGGATCAAAACTACCCCAATCCATCTCTCCAATAGAAACAAGCACACCAAGCGGTAAGAGTCTTACAGTACACCTAGGTCAAGATGAGCATCATTAGCAATTCGGGATACAGCCTATCAGACTTTTCTTTTCTTTTCTTTTTTTTTTTTTAAAAAAACTTTATTTATTTATTTATTTGCCTTGGTGTTTGCCTGGAACTGGAACTACAGACAGTTGTGAGCTGCCATGTGGGTGCTGGGAATCGAACCCGGGTCCTCTGGAAGAGCAGACGGTGCTCTTAACCGCTGAGCCATCTCTCCAGCCCCAATCAGACTTTTCTTACATGTATGTCAACATGTCTAAAGCTATATAGTGGCCAATACAGCAAAATGGTGACAAATTATATTTAGTAACCTGCTGGTTTTGTTAGTTTGTTGAGAAAGGGCTTATTATTTATCTTGAGGTGACCTGAACCTGCTATATAGCCCAGGCTGTCTTCAAACACATGACCCTCCTGTATCCCAGTGCTAGAATTATAAGAGTGTTCAATAGTACTGGACGGTAAACCTTCCTTTTCTCTGAACAATGTAATTAGGATACTTTTCGCCCACTCAGCACTTCATTTGGTATCTGGGCTGTGACTGCTTTTGATGATATAAACAGCAACACCTGCCAGCATAGTAGTGCAGGCCCTTAATCCCAGAATTTGGGAGGTAGAGGCAAGTGGATCTCTGTGAGTTTGGAACCAGCCTGGTCTATATAACGAGTTCCAGGAAAGCCAGAGTAACATAGTGATACCCTGACTTGAAAAAAAAATAGAACAACAAACCTACCTAAATAAGCAGTGTTATACTGCACACACAGGCACATGTAAATCATTTCTTTAGGATAAACTAATAAAGAGCATGACATTTAACCTAGTATGGATTGTTAGAATACCTCCAGAAACAGTTCCCAAAGTGCTTGTGAGCAAACCTTCATCTCTCTTCTCCCTACAACTAAATATCTTCAATCATGTAAGCTTTACCAAGACAGTAGACATTTTTAAACCTGTTCACTTAATGAGAAGAAATCATTTTTTCCTGTCACTTTGCAGTCTCTCCTATGAAACTCAGTTTCAAATTGGTATGTAAACCAATGAATTCAGTGGGATAACCTAGTTGCCCTCCCAGAAAATCACCAAATCATTCTGTAAGTAAGCACCCGGAAATGTTGATGGAAGGGCTTGTTAGGCCTGGACACCTCTTTTCTCCTCACTACATCTATGAGAAGTCGGCCATGTACAAAGTGTCAGATCCAAGATCCTGTTTCCATAGCAAGCGACTTGGCTTATGATGGCAGCTGTAGAAATGGGGTGGATTTATAGTTTCAGTTTGTTCTTCAAGAGGGATGGAAGGGGACTTATAAGTTGTATTCATTCCTAAGTGTTATGAGCTAAACTGTATCCCCATAGATTTATACACTGAAGTTACCTCAAAGGGTGACTGTATTTAGAAATAAGTTCTTTAAAGGATAATTATGTTAAATGAAGTTCTTTTGTGATCCCTAGTTCAATATGGTCATATTTAGAAGTGAAGGATGCTATATCATTGCCTTAGTTCATTTTTGTGATAAGACGCAATGACCAAGGAAACTTATAGAAGGAAGAGTGTATTATAGGATGGTTTCAAAGGGTTGAGTCTAGCATGGTAGGGCAGAGGTGGCAGAGCAGGAAGCCCAGAGCTCATATCCATGACAGCAGGCTCTAAACAGACCAAGTAAATTGAAAGCGGTGCAGAGCTTTAAACACTCAAAGCTGCCTGCAGTGGCATACTTCTTTCAGCAAGATTGTACCTCCTAAACCTCACCAACAGTTCCACAAATTAGGGACTGTTAGGGATTCTATTGCTGTGAGCAGACACCATGGCCACAGCAACTCTTAAAAAAGAGAGCATTTAACTGGGGCTGGTTTACAGATTCAGAAGTTTAGTCTATTATCGTCATGGTGGGAAAGACGGCAGTAGGCAGGCAGACATGGTACTAGAGAGGTAGCTGACAGTTCAACATCCAGATTGGCAAGCAGCAGGAAGAGAAGGAACCTCTGGGCCTGGCTTGGTGGTCTGAAGGCCCAAAGTCTACCTCCACTGACATACTTCCTCCAACAAGGCCACACCCACCCTAACAATGCCATACCTACTCCAACAAGACCATACCTCCTAAACCCACTCCTTAAGCATTTAAATACATGAGCCCTATTGAATATGAGGCTATTACTTTTCAAACCACCACAGAAAACAAGTTTTAAAATATTCAAATCTACAGGGAACATTTTTCATTCAAACCATCACAGGGAGAAACATGTGAACACTCGCAAAGAGTCAGGCCTCAAGGGGAAAAAATAAAACCCAGAACAACCAACTTTACAGACACCTTGATTTTGGAGAACTGTGAGAAAATACCTTTCTGTTGCTTAAGCCACCCAGCTTGTAATATTTTGTTACAGCAGCGCTGGCCAACGAATACACATTGTACTCCATAAATGACTACAGAAAAGTCAACTCTCAAGTTCACAGAGAAGCCAAGAGAAGCCAAGAACATTTTAGGAGCTGATGCCAGACGGGGACAATATGTTAATGTTTGCTATTTTGTCTGTGGCAGTTATGTGTGTTTCCAGATGTGCCACAAAGCAATGGCATCAATTTGCTCGTTAGTCTCACGACAGCCAAACTCAAGAAGCCATGAATTGTCTCTTCTGCTGCCTTGCCTCCTGGGCTGTTGGCCATGTGTATCACTTGACCAAGGTTAAGCTATGAACTCATGCTTTCCCTTGAAGAAAAATGAAAACCAACTGTCTTTTTTTTTTTGGTGTGTGAATGTGTGTGTGAATCTGTGTTAATATATAACTCACAAGGAGCTTTTTGAAAATCTGAGTCATTTGAGAATGGAAGGGAGAGCTGAAAGTTGAAGCTGGGAGGCTGAGAAAGGCACTCCAGTGCAGAGTTTCAACTCATCTCCATTGGGAAGACAAACTGCACGTCTCCACTCAGGAAACCCCAGAGACAGAGAGACCAAGACCTGCCTCTCAGTGCATCAGAATCAGAAGAAGTAGTGCAGAGTCTAATATACATTGACTTGGAAGTCAAAAGTCTTTCTTTTTTTTTTTTTGCAATAATGTTTAGTTTTCTATTTTTCTTTAGTATTTGGGGGTTGGGCAGACTACCATACCAAGGCATCCCGCAAAGTAGGTGGGTCGACTTAGGGGGTAATCTTTACCCACTCAAACATTCTTCTCACATTAGCAGTGAGGACTTGGGCATCACCCCGAATCGTTATTTTCCTTACTCATAAGTTTAAGGCATCAAGTCTTTCTATGGCCAAATATTTATGACGTCGAACTTGCTACTAAGGGCAAAATAACGTATTCTGGGAGGGTTTTCACAATCATTGGTCCTTTACTTTTTTACCTTTTGTATGAGTAAACTAAAACCTTAAGAAAAGTAATCTTGTGTTGTTATTGAGGGGATGGGAAACAACCTTCAGTGAGTAATGAAATGAAAAGCAGTTATGATGGATTGAAAGAAAATGCCCCCCAAAAGAAGTGGCACTATTAGGAGGTGTGGCCTTATAGAAGTGTCCCTCTGAGATGGGTAGACCTGGTTCAAGGTCTCTTTTGTTCAAACTTCCCTCAATGTGCATGTCAGTCAGCTCCTTCTTGCCTCTGAGTCAAAGATGTAGGACTCTCAGCTCCAACACCGAGTCTGCCTGCACACTGCCATGCTCTCCACCATGATGATAATGACTGAACCTCTAAAACTTTAAGTGAGCCATCCTCAATTAAATGTTTTCTTTTTAAGAGTTGCCATGGTCATGTTGTCTGTTCACAGCAATAGAAAACCCTAACTGAGAACAGCAGCCTACCAGGGCTCCTTGACCAGTCTCTCAAGTTATAACACATTCAATACTCAAAGAGGCCAAATAAGAGCCATGAATGATAGCATACATTTATAATTCCAGCCTCTGGAGTGCATCCTGAGGTTGAGGTCAGCCTGGCCTATACAGAAAGACCCTGTTTCAAATAAAATTTTTTAAAAAAATAAACAGGTTGGGGTATAATATAGCATGTGAGAACTCCTGTATTCAATCCCAGCACCAAAGCCAAACAAAACCAATCACTATGATCCCATGTCCAAATCAAGACATTTATTTAGAAAGGTTTTGGTGCTAATTAAATAAAATAATAATAAATAACCTGGTAAAGGACTGTGTATCAGCTACTATGGCTTCAGACCTATGGATATTTTATTAAATTTAATATTTTATTACTTAAAATAGCATACAATTCTTCCTGATGCCTGGACTTTATGGATATTGAGTGGTTTGTATGAGAGCTTTAGTGAGCAAACTGTAATTTTATTTAAACCAATTTTGTTACATTGTTTATCTGGAAAGCTACTTAACATGTCAGACACTATCCTTCTCAGGTATATTTGGTCACTTATTCGAAAAGAACCTACATTTAAAACTCCCAATAAAATAATTCAGAATTGGGTGGTGGTGGCTCCCAGCACTTGGGAGGCAGAGGCAGGCAGATCACTGTGAGCTTGAGGCCAGCCTGGTCTACATAGAGAGTGAGTTCCAGGACAGCCAGAGCTACAAAGTTATCTTTTCTTTAGTTTTTCAGGCTGGAGGCAGGAGAATTCCAGAAAGGAAGTGTCTCTATATAAACATCCATGGGACAGCTCCTTAGATCCTGGAATATGACAGCAGTCCAAAGAGCCCTCCTTGGCCTAAGGTAGAAACAGGTATAGCACTCATGACATAGAACTAAACACACAGAACTTGGTTGGAGTAGCTTACTGGAGTCCCATTCTGGGGTCAGCCAGGTGGCTAACACTGATCTCTGACATACACTTGATGTGCCCTTTTCACATCACACACACCCAAATAAAATAAAGAATAAAAGAAACCCAGTCTATAGGCCATGCTTTTCACAGAGAAAGGACTTCATAGGAAGAAACGTCTCTTGAATTTCATCTTAATCAGCAGGAGGCAGCCACATGTGTGTATTGGAAAGGAAGATTATTTAGGATTAAGAACAAGAACAGACACATAGAAATGCACGTTTCTGAAATGTAATGTGGAAACTTGTTTGAAATCCTGTCCTCTGAAGTACTTTTGACTCTAGTTTTCTCTAACCCAGTTCAGCCCCTGGTCCAGGCTGCCATCTATCTTTGGATCCTGTCCTGGTGGCTAGTGCAATTCTATCTCAGCCACAATATTTTTCAAACCTGCTCACACCATTCATTCACAGGTTTTAAAACTTGAATGGGGGGCTGGAGAGATGGCTCAGAGGTTAAGAGCACTGACTGTTCTTCCAGAGGTCCTGAGTTCAATACCCAGCAACCACATAGTTGCTCACAACCTTCCATTTTGAGACCTGGTATACTTTGCTGGCACACAGGCATAGTGGAAGCAGAATGTGGTATACATAATAAATGGAATCTTAAAAAAAAATTAAAACAGTGCTCTTAGACATAATTTCAGTCTCTCTCTCCTTCTTTCCTTCCCTCCCTCTCCCTCTCTCTCTCCTGAGTCAGGTTTCTTTGTGTAGCCCTGGATGTCCTGGAACTCACTTTGTAGATCAGGCTGGTGTCAAACTCAGATATTTGCCTGCCTCTCTGCTTCCTGACTACTGGAATTATAGGTGAGCACAACCACCACCTGGCTATTTAAAACTCCTTAATATGAATTTGTCTCCAGAGTCCTACGTTGTCTGTCCATGCCTTGAATTTAGGATACAGTCTGTCACATAGCCACCACTTACATATAGCTCTTTAAATTTAAATTAATTAAAATGAGAAATTATTTCCCCAGCTTCATTGTAAATGCTTATTAGCAACTTGTGGCAAAAGGCTACTACTGTGCAGGACAGCATGACCCACAGAAGCCCTGGCTGCACAGGACAGCATGGTCCACACATCCACAGAAGCTCTGGCTGCACAGAACAGCATGGTCCACAGATCCACAGAAGCACTGGCTAGGTGAATCTCTCACCACTGAGGATAAACAGTATTGTTTAATCAGAGGGACTGAGTTCTCGAACTCACCATTTTTTTCTCTGATTTTAAGGCCTTCCTTCAAGCTTGGTAAGCTGTTTTGCCTTAAAATAGCTCTCTGGAGAAATTTCTCATCCCATAACTTTGGAGGCAGCCCACTTTGCTACTTCTTATAATTCCCCTAACCTTTCCGATCAAAGAAGCTCACTCATTATGGTTATCTTGACTCACTTTCAAATATATCCAGAGCCTCCAGGAGACTGCATGCTGTTTGGAGGCCAAAGCTGTTGTTTATACTGTTCATCATAGGAGTCAGGTCCTAGACTGGTAGCTAGCACTAGATAACCTCATTTGTGGAATGACTGGATCATTTAGTATAAGAACACACCCATGCCTCACTGTGAAAGCATGAGGGTCTCAACAACCCAGGATTTATAATTTTTTGTTGTTATTCTATAGACCCTTTGTCAGTTTAGTAAACCCACTGTGGGCCATGTGTAGCGGAGCCTGACTTTACTCTCAGCATTCTGAAGGCAGAGGCAAATAGACTTTTGTGAAATCCAGGCCAGCCAGGGCTATATTGTTAGAACCTATCTAAAATAAATAAACAAATAATAAATAAGACCTATGACTCCTTTTCAGGGTAATGTACTGACTTTATGAATAAGAATTTAAGACTTAAAATACTTACTAAACATGAAAAACGGATTAAAAAAACTTCTGATATAGTAGCATGAATACAACAGTAATAATGTGCTAATACATCAATAAAACCTTTAATACAGTCCATAATCACCCTCATTTGCAAGTATCAGTGACACATGATATTTTGAAGACCCATCACTACTAAAAAGTGCTATGGAGACAAACATCTTGTTCTGTTGGTGTGAAGTTTAATATTGTCAACTTGACAGGGTCTATAGTCACCTTGAAGACAAACCTCTGGGCAAGTTTATAAGGGAGTTAATAGATTAGGTTACCTGAGGCAGGAAAACCTACCTTAAGTGAAGGCAGCATCCATCCATGGTTGAGGTTTGTGGTAGCTTGAATGTAATTGGTTCCCATAATCTCATAGAGCATGTCAGTCTTAGGGGGTGTGGCTTTCTTGGAGTGGGAATGCACTTGCTGGATGAAGTGTGTCACTGTGGGGGCAGGCTTTAAGGTTTCCTATGCTCAAGATACCAACCAGTGTCTCAGTCTACTTCCTGTTGCCTGCAAGGTGTTAGGACTCTCAGCTACTTCTCTAGTGCTACATCTGCTTGCATGCCGTGATGCTCCCCGCCATGGTGATAATGGCTGAACCTCTGAAACTGTAAGCAAGCCACCCCAATTAAATGTTTCCTTATGAGAGTTGCTGTGGTCATGTTGTCTCGTCACAGCATAGAGACCCTAACCAAGAGACGGTTCTAGATTGAGTACAAAGGGGAAAGCAAGCAGAACAGTGGCAGTCACTTCTCTCTATGTCCTGATCGCACACGCAGCGTGACCAAATGTCTCACACTCCTGCTCCCATGACTTCCTCATCATGAGGAACCATACCTTCAAACTGTGAGCCAAAAGGAACCCTTCCTTCCCTAAGCTGCCTTTGTTGGGTATTTTGTGCCAGTGATGAGAAAAGACTCATATAGGTGGTGACTATGCAAGATGTACCATTAATAATACTTTGGTTTAATAGCAAGAACCTGGAAACAACCTAGATGCCCCTCAACTGAGGAATGGATTAACAAACGGTGGTACATCTACACAATAGAATAATACTCAGCAGTAAGAAAAAAATGATATCCTAAAACTTGCAGGCAAATGGATGGAATTAGAGAATATCCTCCTGAGTGAGGTCTCACAAACCCAGAAGGACAAGCAGGGGATGTACTCACTCATTAGTGGACTTTAAGCAAAAGCATTCTTATTTCATTGAAAGATGATGGGTGAATAAAGTGATCACACACACACACACACACACACACACACACACACGCACACACACACTTCAAGATAAGCACCTAAGCTATTTCAGAAAGGAACTGTAAAAAATCTCAATGGGAACCACAGGTACTTTATTCAGACATTTCAGATGCCATTATGATAATGTTTGAGATACCATGTCATAGCTTTGCTCTTCTTAGATTTTGCCCCAGACAGATGGCTCCTAAATTCTGAGAATGTATCAGATGTATATCAAATGTAATATGATGGTAATAAGCTTTCTTCCACTCAGCTCCTTCACACCCTAAGGTGAATAAATGGGGGTGGGGTGAAATGTCAGTGTTTTGGTCAAAGGCTATGTAGCACAGTCAGATTCGGAAACATCCAAATGCAGCATACCCTTCTTACACCCACACATCCTCTAATTTTTATTTTTAATTAAAAGATTATGGTAAAATTAAATAAAAATTAAACAAATAGTACAAGCAAACTAGATAATGTCAGGTCCATGGGAGATTCCAATTTCCCAAATTCTAAAAGTCAGTCCAAATATCTAGAAATCAACCTGAGCTCAAGCTGGATTATTGGAGGATTTCTGGGGGTCAGATAAAAGTCAGCATTTCTCAGGAACTTGTGAAGACTGTTTCTCCAAAGGAGTTATATCCCTTACCTCTAGCATGAGGGATTATATTGGTGTCCAATTAACATATACCTGTGGCACCTATGAGCATATCAAGGTCCACACTAGCCTCCGGGTTCTCCTTCAGTTCCTAGTCCTCCCAGCTACTTGCCCTCCTTAGGGCCCTGCTATTCTATGCTTGCTCTATTCTAGGCTCTTGCTATTCTCTGTCCTTCGCTGTTTCTTCCTCTTTCTCTGGTAGCCCTGGCATGTTTAGTCTGCCGGCCATGTTCAGTCTTTTTCCTCTCTCTTCTCTGGACATTTCCAGATGCCTCTGGATATTCTCTCTCTCTTATCTACAATAAAAAAAAATACCTTCCCCTTACTATCACACAAGGTCCAATTATTCATCCTTTTAATTCCCCTTAGTCCTGGAATTCTGTTTCAATGAGCAAAGACTCTTAAACCCATGTAATTGGAAAATAAGTTTGCAAATGAGGACCTTTCAGCTCTACATTAAAATAATTACTTTATTCCACAAAACTCCACTGTGGAATGTCAACAGGCCAGACACAGCACTGGAGAAACAGACAAAGCTCTTTCTTCCAAGATGGCCTCAGTCTGGTGGAGGACTCCTAACTTTGTCTCTTCCACTGAATTAATTGCATAAGAGAGGTTTATGTGGGCTCCTGGGAGATGCAGACAAACAGTGCCAACCCTGTGGAAGGCTCTGCAATTGCTTCTTCTCATAGCTCACTGTATCCCTAACACTGGCCTTTCACAGCATGCCAGGCACAGGGCTGGTGAGCAACAGGGAGAAATGGGCTGAATAGCACTGTTTCTGTTTTTAATCATGGGACTATGAACAAACTCCTTTAGGTATTGTTTCTGCATTTATAACATGGGATAGTAATGTGGACTGTGAAGATTAGATAATGTGTATATAAAATGTGCATTGCTTTCTTGCTTGGCACATAACAGATGCTCTATAAAGAGAAATATTCTTAAATTATATGCAAAACTTTCTTTAATGACAAGAAAAAAGATCTGTTTTCAGACCACCAGTTCATGTAATACTCTCTTTTGTTCTCCATGACTGGTAAATATAAGGACTCTGTTAATATCTGTGCTCTGACAAACTCTTAAGCTTTTCTGGAGAGGGTTTTGAACAAAGCATTTTGGACATTATTGGAGGAAGGTGTATTTTCTTAACACCCATGAAAAATTAAGACACAAAATGTACTGGGTGGTGGTGCATGTCTTTAATCTCAGCACTCAGGAGGCAGAGGCAGGTGGATCTGTGTTAGTAGAACAGCCAGAGTGAGTTCCAGGACAGCCAAGGCTATACACAGAGAAATCTTGTCTTGAAAAACCAAAACCAAACCAAACCAAAACAAAGAAAACAACCACAAAATGCAAACCACTGAAGAAGACAGACACTACATAGACAAATGTCAGGTTAAATTTGTGCTTTCTCATGAATGAGAAAACATATGTAATTTGCTTAAAAAATAAAAAACTACTCTGGTACTTCTGAATTTGGAGAAAGAAAACTATCACTCACAAGATTATAATCATCAGGTAGGAAAGCTGGCTCAGCAGGTTGAAGTGCTGGTTGCCAAATCTCATGGTTTGAATTGGGCTGAGTTCAATTCCTACTGTGCATGTATGTACTTGTGTGTGTGTGTGTGCACACACAAATAAACATCACTAAAATTTTTTTAACAAGTATAATTGGCTCTGAAATACATAGAGGGAGAATTTTTTTTAAAAGAATAGTGGTTTTATTTTTCACACAAATATATACTGTTAAGTGTATTAAATGAAAGAATTTAGAAGCTACGTATGTGTGTCTTGGAAATAGCAAAAATCGCTGCAGTCTTGGCATGCACATGGCAATCGCTGTTGCCTGGGACTTTGGTCCTGGTTCTAGTTGATACTCTACCAGCCATAGTAGTTTAAGGACAAGACAGAGAAGCAAGTTCCTTGTAAAGAGACATGCACCAAAAGGGGGTGGGGGAGACTCATGCTGTCCTCAGCAAATAATGACAATGGAATCTTCCTGATACACTGAAAAGTTGTCACAATACGTGGAGCCTCCATGGGCTGGGAGGATGGTACAATAGGAAAAGGCACTTGCCAGGTAAGCATGAGAAGCAGTCTGGGTGTCATTGTAAATGTCAGGCAAGTGTGGTGGCTGCTTGTAATGCCAGCCAGAGCAATGGAAACCCAGACATGCTGCCTATCTAGACTAGCAGGAATTCAAAAACTCCATATCCAGTGAGACACTCTACCTCAATAAAGTGGACAGCAATTGAGGAATACAGTTCAACTTGTCAGCTCTACACTTGTGAATGAGCACAGGCGCACATACACATACACCTGCCTGCATAACACATATTACACATGACAAGAAGAGGAAGAGGGGGAAGAGGAAGATGCAGCAAATAACCAAAAACTTTAAAGACTTCAGTCCATAACCCTTTATCTAACATAAACATTTGTTTCTGAGAAAAGAAAATAAGAAAAAAGTCTACCTCTGGGGATAGCCTCCTGCTCCAGCAGAACCCCGCTGCGGTTATATGTAAATGAACCATCATCATCTGGTTTACATTTTTTTATAGTCCATGACTTTACATACAAAGGTATGTATAGTTTATATACAAAAGAAGCATAGCAAAATACACTAGGTCTAGAACTTAAAACAACAGCCCCCGTTTTAAAAAGTCAAGAGGTTAGCAACATGGGCTAAGTTTATAAAGTTAACTCATCTGGGGAGATCATCAACTATCTCTTTCTGAGTTCTGGTTTTTCTCTCAACACTTTAGTGAAGTTATGTAACTCCAAGTAAAATTTGCAAATTGATGTGTTTCAATATATAGACATCTAACCAGACAGGTAGGATAGCTCAATGGCAAACTGAGTGTGTGTGTGTGTGTGTGTGTGTGTGTGTGTGTGTGTGTGTGTATGTGTGTATAAACACACATGTATGTTTACATGTGTATATATATATATATACATTACATATATATGTTTCAGAATTTTTCACATCATGGATCTGCAGCAGAAGTACCACAGCATGACCTAACTAACCCAAGGGCTCCCAGCATCCTGCTTTATGTTCCTGGTGCTAGATAAAGGTTGGGAAATGCTGTACTCTTAAATATGAACAACATGCAGGCACCTAGGATGGTGATAACTGTCCTCCCATTTAACAGACATCCCAGTTGAACATTTCTTGTTTGTGCATTCTAATCTCACACTAAAATCCACACTTTTCCCTTGCATAATCAAACACCAGAGCCTAAGCCTACTACTTAAAGTAGTGTGTAACTACTACAGACATAATTACATGCTTTTACTTCCCTGCTTAGAATAGGGTTCAAAGGAAGAGGCTTGCTCCCAATCCCTTGATCCTCTGGCTGTTTAGGAACTTGTGTAAACTCGGTGGCATTGTCTGCCCGGTGAAGGTGACAAGTGTGCCTTTCTTGTCTAGGCAAAGGAGACCCTGGGAGACAGGGGTGACGGAGAAGGCAGTCCTTTTGAGGTAGTGGTTGTTCCTAATTTTCCTGTCATTTGCCCTGGAATGGGGATCTCTAGAGAAGACATCACCTCTACTCTCCAGCACCCCATCCCTGTAATCTACCAACTCTAAGGGATTTGTTTGTTTTCCTCCTCTAATTATCCCCTTGGTGAGTCACTGAGAAGAAAATGTAGGCTGATCAAAGAATCCTTCCCTCCACAATTACACTGCAAATCACACTGTCCTGTGAGGCTGCCAAATCCCTGCAGAGCTCCTGCACAGATGACAGGGAGGACGCTGTGACTCAGCTCGCTGCAGCCTACTATCCTGCAGGCTGGGCCTGAGTGCCACAGTCTACCTTTACCTGAAGGTAACAACACACAGTGTGTGTCCTGGCTGCTTCATCACACTTGCTCGGCCAGGGAGAACTGGCATGAGCTCTCCTAGACTTCAGATGCTGCTTCCTCAGTGAATCCTCTCTAAATAAGCCCTTCCTTGTGCATGTATCATCTGCTCCCTTCCAGGACCCTAACAAACTGGGAAGGGGGTTTTCCTTTTTCTTTTCTGTTCTGTTCTTTTCTTCCCCTTCCTCTCCCTTTCCTTTCCTTTCCCCCACCTTGGTTTTTTAAGACAAGATTTCTTTGTGTAACAGTCCTGACTGTTCTGGTACCTGCTTTGTAGACCAGGCTGGCCTCGAACTCACAGACCAAAAAACTCTGGATGTAATTAATATAAAACTTTGTGTGATTATTTGGGACTTGAGGGTTCAGACCTCAGAGCTAGGCCAGGCCAGAAACTTCTGACTACAGTCTCGCCTGGTAAGGTACACACTGCTATCATTTCTATTTGTCAGATTATGAAATCAAGTCATAAGAATAGTAGGGGTCTTGGGCTGGAGATGTGCCTGGTGAAGCTCACAGGCAGAACACATGCATGCGGTCCTCCATCTGATCCCTAGTGCCACAGACACATACTTTCTTTCCTTCTCTCTCCCCCTACTTAGTGCTATAATTTTAATAAATGTTCCCACAGTCCCATGAGATTATCCTTTTGGTTTTCAGCAGGAGATAGTGTTTATGGATGTCATAGATGGCTGATGGAGGAATTGGGTCACTAGGGTCAGGTCTTGAGATTTACCAGGCTCTGCTTCCTGTCTGTCTGCTTCCTGTTCCACTAGATATGAACAGGTGAGGAGTATCTGCCGCATGCTCTGGACATCATTAAGCCACTTGCTACTATGCCTGCCCTTATGGGATGGACTGTGTCCTCTCAAACTGTGGGCCCTAAAAACTTCTCCCCATTAAGTTGTTTCCTGTCAAGGTATTAATCAAAATAATGTGAAAAATAAGAACACACTCATACATGCATGTCTATGTACATACATGCATGCATGTAGTGTTAAGGATTGCTGAAGGGCATGTGGCTGGTATATGGCATAACCAGGATTTGAATGGATGACTGTGGAATCTGAGCATCTATAAACAGTACAAAGGGTGTATGCTTCCTCCCTGTGAAGGCTTGGGGAGGAAGCGGAAAGCAATGAGAGGTGAAGGGGATGCCCAGCCTGTCTCCCTAACAGCCCCAGCTGCTGTAGGTGCGTCCCACCCATGAGATTGTTCCATGGTGGAAATGAAGTTGTGGGGCATTTAACAGCCACATAAGCCACAGAGACTAATACAAACTGAAGGAATGTTTATGAAAACTAAGAGTCATAAAGAACAATGGTTGGTGAACTACGCTGCCAGGCAATTTTATCAAATTCCAAAGCAAATCTTGCCTGAACCTTTGACTTTCCATACAGGATCACTCTTGGTGCTTGTGAAATCTACCAGTGTACTGAATGAAAAAAAAAAAAATGTTATCAAAACCTTAAAAATGATGTAGAAAAAAACTTTACAATATTTTTGAGAAGAAAAACAAAACACTGTTGACACCATGGGGTGTCTAAGAGAATAATTTCACCCACAGAGCAACTAGCAGTGATTCTTGTTACTTTCAGAGAAACACAATCCTTCGGCAAAAACAGCACAAACACCAAGAACATACATCTTTCCAATACCATCCCAAAGAGCCCATGATACAGCACTTGTTAGTGGACCCATTTTCCACCTGCGATGAAGGCCAGACTTCCATCCTAAGCAGAGTTTTAAAAATGAGACCATGGGACACTACAGACCAGCAGACAGCTCAGGCCTTTTGGCTGCAAGATCATCAACAGTCTGAACATTCTGGCTGAACTCAGACTCTCATTCTGTTATGCATAACAATTAATTTTTCTCTGTTGAAATTCACCTTCCTCTTGCTGAGGAGGAAAGATGTGTGTTGATTTTCATTGAGTATTACACATGGCTGGGCTGCAGGTGGAAGATGAAATACATTGACAGGGAAATGGTACTTGTACTAAACAGTCAGAGAGCAATACTCTTAAGATACACCATCAAATGGTTTCCCAATGTAAATCACTGGCCAAGTAACTAGCCAGTCTGTTTATATATTTTCTGCAAGCAGTTGCAAACCGCTGAGAATGCTAGCTTAGCTTTTGAACTGGACAATCACATATATATTCATTTTGGCTGTGGAAAAATGAGGAGCTTAAAGGATCTGAGTATGCCAAAGTGATTTGCAGATCACCCTGGCTTAGAACTCTGGCTTACCAGTGGAGTCGGCCCTGGATGCTCTGCTGCTTGCCTGCCCCTCCGCATTGATGAGCTGCAGGTCTGTGTATGAAGGAGCAACACTAGGACTGCTGGTGTCCTCAGAATGGGTGGTCCAACTGCTCTCAGAGGTCAAAGGGCATCTTCTCAAAGAGTCCAAGGAAGGGCATGTCCAGCAAGGCATGGTCAATGTGAGTGCTGGGAAGAGATGAAAATCCAAGAGGATGCAATGTAAAATAGCTATATTTTGCTTATGCCTATTGCACATGTCTGTCTTTGATGTCACTCAGATGCTGTGCAATGGTAGTCATAGTAGAAGGCAAGGAAATATCTGGGATGAGGAGAGAGAAAATGGATTGACTGAGGTCTCACAGAGAGTCACTATCAAAAGCATATCAAAGAGCTGGAGAGATGGATTAGTTGATATAGTATTGACTGAGAATGGCTTCAATAGGTCCATATGTTTGAATATTCAATCCCCAGTTGGTGAAAGGAACTATTTGGGAAGAATTGGGAGGCATGGCCTTATTGGAGTGGGTGTGACCTTGTTGAAGGAGGTGCGTCACTGGGGGTGGGCTTTGAGGTTTAAAAAGGCCAAGCCAGGCCCAGAATCATCCCCCCACCCCCCTACAACTTGCAGATTGAGATATGAGCTCTCATCTATTGCTCCAGTGCCATGCCTGCCTCTTCCTCTCAGGAAGATCATGGACTAAGTTTCTGAAACTGAAGGCAAGCCCACAGTTAAATGTTTTCTTTTATAAGAGCTTCCTTTGTCATGGTGTCTCTTCTCAGCAAGAGAACAGTAACTGAGACTTTAAAGTCTTGCTGTTTAAGCATGAGAACCTGAGTTTGATCATAAGCCCCCACACAATGAAACAGGTGGGGTGGCAGGTGCTTGTAATCCCAGCATATGGAGGCAGAGACATCGAATCTCTAGGGCTTGCCAACCAGCCATCTTACTCCAATTAGAATGCTGGATCCCGGTGAAAGAGCTTGTAGTTTCACAAAAACAAAAGGTTCTTCTGTTAACCTGTGGCTTCCTTACATAGAAACATACACATGTATACATACTGCATGAACTGCATGTGTATACATATATACATGAACACATACATGTATATACATACTGTATACATATGAACATGAACATACACACACAAAAACAGATTAAAATTTGAGTCTCAGCACTGTCAAATTAAAAAAAACTCTAATTAAGGAAGCACAAATAACTTTACGATCCAATATGATTTCTAAAATTACATTTTAGTTTCATTTGAGTCCAAAGTACAGAATTCTTGCTGTTTCCCTCTGATCCAGGCCTTTCCTCCATTTTCAGGAGCATATCAGTAAACTGGAGAAAACTTACCAATTACAAAACCAGAGCAGAACAAGTTTTGGGTTAGGAATATACAAATGCGCGCGCGCGCGCGCACACACACACACACACACACACACAACCACACCTCTGCTTGGCTCAAGTCTGACAATGACTGGAAGTTATGCACACTGTTACATACACAATGGAGCCTAACTCAGGCTGCTGGCTTGCATAACACAAAGAAAGTACCTTCTAAAGGAAAATACACAGGGCTTGGCTTTATCTCCTTGGCTCAGAGCACAAATCAGCTATTGGAAATACTTTGTGTGTGTGTGTGTGTGTGTGTGTGTGTGTGTGTGTGTGTGTGTGTGTGTGTGTTTTCTTTATAACCCACACTTCTTAGTTCTTTTAATTTATTCTTAGTTAATTGCCCACCTGCACTCTCCACAGTGCTGCATAATGATTGTACTGTTGCAATTTCATCATCAAGATACTAGAAAGACAGTGAACAGCAAATGAGAAACAAATGAAATATCATTTATTGAGTATCCACTCAAAGGTCGGGCACCTTTACAGATGTTTTTGCATTTGATCCACTGATATTAGGAGGTAGGTAATAGTTCCTTACATAGGAGGAAACCAGCACAGAAATTAAGTTACAGTCTGTTATCTCAGCTGAGGCACCAAAGCTATAGTTTCAGTAAGAGACAGAAAAGGGAATACTGAGGTTTCAGAAAGAATGGATGGCAATACTTGTAGCAGTATAAAAATGAAACAAAAAAGAATCTGTATTCTTCATTTTCTTGGGCATGTGTGAAACACCTGGATCTTTACACCGAGCGCTCATAGCTCCTTTTTCTTTCAAACTGTTATCCCTTGGCAAATCACCAGGGAGCTATTCTCTCCACAAATGCAAGACTCCCCTCTACTTATTTAAGTTATAGTATCATTGCTATGTGACCCGCTATATCCCTACCTTCAGCTAGAATTTGAGATCTCTAGAAAGGAAGGACTTTATCTGCTTTGTTCATGATCTAGAATGCTGCCAGCCACAAGGCAGGCCCTCATTACTTGTTAGTTGTATCAGATGAAGCACCACACATCATTCCCTGACAGTCTGTATTAAACATAGACTGTCAAGGCATCACCTTTAAAGGCCCCCACTCAAACAGAAAACAAAAAATAGACCTAGAAAGCAGAGATGATCTTGTGAAGGTTTGTTATAGAACTGCCATTCCCTAGATTAGGATCAGGTATTTTGAACTACTATGGAAAATAGCTCTTAGATAAAATAGATTAACATTATTTAATACACGGCATAGAACTTTCAAGAAAGAAAAGAATTGCCAGAGGCCAAGTGAAATCTGGAAATTAGAAATGTAAGCAAAGCTTAGCTAATTTTCATACCCTGAGGACTACTGAACAAAACAAAGTCCCCCTGCTGAGTCCGAGCATGTATGTTCATGACCAAAGAATGAGCATCCAGACAACCCGAGATGGACAAACTATTAAAAGATCAGATGCATAAATGAGAATCCCCAGAGGCTAAAAGGAGCACATCAGGAACACCTTTACCTTCAGCTGGAGATACAAAGAACAAAGTTGATCTTAGACTTGCATCCAAGGGATAAAGAAAAACTAAAAATCTCATGATATAAGGTTTGTATGTAGAACTATTTGTGTGGATCTGAAAAACCTTCAGTGTAGATTTCAAGTGAAATATTTCCAGGCAGCCTCATATACTTGGGAGAAGCAAATACTAACCCTTTCTAGAAGAAAGTGCCCAAAAGCTAGCCATCTCAGGCAGAATGTCTCAAGAGAATGGTAAAAACATAACAATAGAACCCACAAAGTACACAGAAAATCAAGTTACCATGAACAAGAGTGAGCAAGATATTGGAAAAGGTGAGCAAATAGAGCCAGCCCTGCAAAGAATTCAGGCAGGGGTTTAGGAAGCAGGATATGCAATTACGTTAGGTATGTTTAAGGAAATAAGAAGCTGGAATTAGGAGAAAGGAACATGTAGTAACGAGAAACAGCTAAATGGATATCTTAAAAAAAAAAAAAATAAACTATCCCAAATACAAAATTGGATGGGTAGCAAGAAGGGACAAAGAGATGATGTGAAAGATACTGAAGAGAAGTAAATGCCATGGTGGACAGGAAGAAATTCTCATACATATATCTGAGTTCCTAAGGATGCAAGAGAATGAGAGAAGGGTGATATCTGAAAAACTGCTGGCTGAAAATTTTCCATAATTTGTGAAAGATCTTTTTTTCAGATTAGAAATCCCCAGGAATGTCAAGCAAAGTAACTAAAAGTAGACCCCCACTCCCAATCCTGTAAGACTAAAGACAAAGGGAAAATCTTAAAATCTATCAAAAAACTACATATTACTTTCAAAAGTGGTCTACCACCTTCTCAACAGGAAGAGATGCCAATGAACATGTCAGCATGCTGATATAGGCTTCCATCCGGATAGGACTGCAGCCAGGCTGTTCTACTTTCCTTCCTATTGCTGTGATAAAACACTCTAAACAAAAGCAATTAGGGGTCAAAAGGGTTTATTTCAATCCATCACTGAAGGAAGCCGGGAGAGAATTCAAGCAGGAATGTGAAGCAGAAACTGTGGAGGGATGCTGCTGCCTGCATGATCTCAGGTTTATGCTTAGCCAGCTTTTTTATACAGCCCAGGATCACCTGTCCACAGCAGCTAGGGCCCTCCCACAGCAATTGACAATTAAAAGAATCTCCCACAGAAATGCCTGAAGACCAGTTTGATCTGGGCAATTCCTCAATTGAGAGTCCCAAGTTGATGGTTAAAGCTAAGTAGGACATGGAGAAAGGCCTTCACCAAGCAAAGGGGGAAATGCATATTTTTTATAAGTACACCTAGAATCGTCAACACCCGTTGCCAAGAACTGCAACATGAAGCACATTTTAGAAATGTCAAAAATTGGTATACAGACCTGAATACCGATCATAATGTGATTTAGTAGTCATATAAACTAGTTGTTTAGATAACTAGTACTTGGTTTTCTAAATTTGATACAAGGTTATTTGAAAATTTAGAAATAGATTTCTAAGTGATTGACTGCTCAATTCAGCAATCCAAATTAGAAAATATTGTATGTAAGCATGTCAAGAATTTAGGTCCCAGGAGGTGGAGGCAGGAGAATGAAGTCATGTCCAGCCTTAGCTACAAATCAAGGCTCTTTCAAGAAAGAAAACATGTCTTCTGTCAGAGAAGGTGGAACTTCTCGTGTTAGAAAGAAAACTAAAAGATACACATATATATGATTATACACACACACACACACACACACACACACACATATGTAAGCAGCCAAAATAAAACAAGCCAACGAAGCACGACAGAGATATTTTAAAAACCACATTTAGGGGCTGGAGAGATGGCTCAGCGGTTAAGAGCACTGACTGTTCTTCTGGAGGACCTGAGTTCAATTCCCAGCAACCACATGGCAGCTAACAACTGTTTGTAATTCCAAGATCTGACACCCTTACAGAGTTACACATACAGGCAAAACACCAATTCACATAAAATAAAAATAAATAAGAAAAAAAAAACACATTTAACCCAGGCAATGGTGGCATACGCCTTTAATCCCAACACCTGGGAGACTAAATCAGGCAGATTTTTGTGAATTCCAGGCCAGCCTGGTTTACAAAGTGAGCTCCAGGACAGCTAGTGCTACACAGAGAAACCCTATCTTGAAAAATGAAAAAATAAGGAACATTATTTGAGGAAAAACATAATTGTGTTGAAAACTGTTAAGAAAAGAGGAAAAAAATAACTCTAAGAATAAAAAAATAAGCTGGGCAGGGATCAGCTCAGTTCATAGAGTACTTGGCTTAGCATACAGGCATGAAGCTCTAGAGTTGCTCCCCAGCACCATGGAAAACAGGCATGGTGGCCCACACCTGTGGCCCCCATATTCAGAGGTGAGATAATCAGAAATAAAATTTAAGTTTATCCTTAGCTACAAAGCATGTTTGAGGCCAGCTGGTACTACATAAGACCCTGTCTCAAAAAAATTAAAAAAATCAAACAAACAAAAAGGGTACAAAAATGGTACTCAGGTACAAATACTGTAATAACATATTGAGAAGGCAATAGGGGAAATAATGAATATTCTTACACTTGTACAGCAAGCCCCGCAACCACTGAGGCATCCCACTAACTAAAACAATTTTTCTGAAAAATTAGTAGTGACATCTTTTAATTTGCATTTCCTAATGGTTTATAAGAGCATCTATCATGTCTGTGCATATCATATCTATATATGTATATCTTATTTGCAAACATGCTTATATTTTTGGCAATTTTTTTTCTTTCTTTTTTACTTCGCAGTCTTTGATAGAAGCTGTGTATGATGTGGCCCTACTCCTGCATCTTCTCAATTGTCTCCTCCTCATATTTGCCCTCCCCTTTCCTTCTTGTTGAGACTAGGCTTTCCTTTTCAGGATCTTTTGGTGTTCTGTCCAGCTTTAGCCTGGTGATACCCACCTTAACGAAGTGGATGTCCACATGGACAGCACATGGACAGCTGTGCTATTAGCCTTTCCTCACTGCACGTATTCAATGTAGATGACATTTTTCTTCCTGTACACTTGGGCCACTTTGTCAACCTGCTGACCTTTGTAGTTCCCTCAGACAACCTGAACTTCATCATCCTTTCGAATGGGCATAGATCAAACATTGCGTTTCTGTTTGAGCTCTTTGGAAAATGGGAAAGACATGTTCTTCCTCCAGGTGTGAGAAAGTGCATTGAAATGCCATTTGCGGTTCTTGCTTCAGTCAAAAGTCACAAAGTGATTGAACTTCATTTTGGCAACTTGATTCAGCAATGGCTGCAAAAGACTCTTTTGGCTATTTTTAAATTGAATTCTTTACTGTTAAACTTTGGGGATTCTTGCATAAGTTTGTTTGTTTTTTAACGTTTATTTATGTGTGTGTTCCTATGCCATGCTACACATGTGAGGGAACATCAAAGGGCACCTTTCAGGACTCAGCTGAACAATATAGGTTTCAGGGACTCAACTCAGCCTGTGGTGCTTGGTCTCCATCAAAACAGCATTAAGAAATATGACATTAAGGCACAAAACATGAGATTAAACTTTAACTTTATGTTATATAGAGAAAACCAATTCTCAGTGAATAGAACATCAGGGGATAAAAAGCTACACAAGAAATATTACAGAAGACAATGGTCAAATTCATTTATGACTGTGAAGCAGGGGAAGATTAGATTTCTTAACCAAATTCAGAAGACATTTAGTATAAAACAAAGGGAACAAATAAAACAAAGGCTATGCAATTGTAGAAGGAAATATTACCCATTGAACACTTTTAATTCCAGCAGTCAGGAGTCAGGGGCAGGAAGATCTTTGAGTTCAAGGCCAGCCTAGTCTACAGAGCAAGTGCAAGGACAGCCACAGCTATACAGGGAAACCCTGGCTCACACTCCCCCCCCAAAATAAAATAAAATCCCAAACCACACCAGAAACCCCAGCTCAGCTATTCTTGGTGGTGCATACCTATAAATCCGGCTGATATTTGTCATTCCATTGGTCTGGAGATGAAAAGCGCCCATAACAAAACCACTTCCCTCCTACTTTTGTATATGAGATAATTGTTTGCATTATGTTTGCCAGGCTGCAGGTTACCTGCACATAGAAAAACATAAAGGAGGACCAGAGGATGTGGCCCCATTGACAGAGTTCTTGCCTAGCATGAACAAGCCCTGCATTTACAGCCCTGGGTTCAGTCCCCAGCACTGCCTAAAGCCTAGTGTGGTGGTCTCCTATAATCCCTACACTCAGACCAAAAGGACTTCTAAGCCAGCCACTCAACACCTCAGCCACCCTGCCACCTGGCAAACAGTTACAGTTATGAAGTAGCAATGAAAATAATATTATAGTTGGGGGTCACCACAAGAAGAACTGCATTAAAGGGTTGCAATATTAGGCAAGTTGAGAGCTCCTGCTGTAGAGTGTTTAGCTCTAAATGCAATGTACATATCATACTTCTCTACCTCCAAGACTCAGAGATCTTGGAGAGAGAGGGAGCGGAAAGATTGTAAGAGCCAGAGGGGGTAGATAACTTTAAGGAAAATGTTTTCTGGGTACAACAGGGCAGATGCACATATGTACAAACTCAAGCCAGACAAACGCATGGCATGAATGGGAAGAGGCGGGCATGAGGTCCCACCACCAGTGGGGGAGCTGTTGGCATTTGATGGCTGCTTGGAGAAAGAAAGTCAGTTTTCTTTAACGGTGTGGACCCTGGTAGACCGACTACATTCCCAGTAGTAGTAGTTGGAGTAGCACAAATTGTACCCAATTGTTTTTGGTTCTATTTTTGTTTTAAAGAGAGAAGGGGGAAGAGAAAACTCAAAGCTAGATGGGTAGGAAGGGAAGGGTGGAAAGGATGGGTCTGGGAAGGGTGGGAGAAGACAGATAAATATGACCAGTATTTATTGCAAGAAATTCTCAAAGAATTCATAAAAATATTATTTTCTAAGAGTTCAGTGACATCCTTGGTCACATAAGGAATTTGAGCCCCACCTTTATGAGACTCTGTCTCAATGCCAAGATTAAAAACAAGAAAAAGGAAAATCATTAAGAATGCTCACAGATGTACTTTGCTAATTGCTGAAGTAGAGAGGACCCAAACGCCCAGAAGCCTGATAAATGACCTCTTGCCTAATACTATAATCATGATGGACTGCACAGCATAGAAACAAAAGAAATTGCAGCAACAGGAAAGAACATGGGCAAATCTCGCAAATAATAATTAAAGTCACAAAATTCTACCTAGAACATTGTTCCATTTTTGCAAAATTCAGAACTGCACTAAATTACACCACATCCTCCTTGACAAATGTGTAGGTTGTAAAGCTGTCAAAAAAAAAGGTACAAAGACAAGTAATGCAGTTATTACCATGAGGCTGGGGAGTGGGGGGAGGGGGTGGGAAACAGCTAAGGGAGGGGCTGTGATAGAGGAGGCAGCAATTAGTAGGGAATCACAGGCTTTCTGGATGATGGCAATTCTCTATTAGTGAGGTGATAGCTTGTATTGTTGTTCTTCATACTTCAATATATTTTTAAAAAACATTTGTTTGTGTTTACTCAATTGTAAATAAAACTTATTATACCCATATATCAAAAATGCTGATTTCAATACTGATCTTTACCTTTATAAGTGGGGGAAAACATATTTCCTTTGAAAGGTAAATTAAGGATTGCTTAGCCAGGGCAGGGAAGCTAGGTAAGCCCTTGTAGCTCACACACTGTTCTCATTCGGTCCGTACCCTCCTCTCATTTACCAGCTTGAGAATCTGAGGTGATCTATTTTACTGAAGGCTTGGCTGAATATCCTTAGGCCACAGGCTTTGTTGAAATGAGAGAAGGCCCTTCTGGGCTAGATGGCTTTTCTCTCAGAGCCAGACCTTTGATGCCTGTGCCAGCCAGCAAAGGGCTGCCATGACAATGCATCTCAGACACATTCATGCAGCAAAAAATAAAGTATAAAGGGGATCAAACTCTGCCCCTGCTCTCCCTCAAGAATGACAGAGATCAAAGGCTCAGAATCTGGATGCCTCATTCACAGGCCTTGCAGCCTGGGGAAAATGGATTAATTCGTTACTCCACTTTCTCACCTGTAAAATGGAGCCAGAAAGAGTAAAAACCCTCACTAGGGTATCTGGTTAACGACAAACCACTGTGCACAAAGGAAGTACCTAAAACAGATTAAACAGTGGTGGTTGTCACATTCTTCTGTGACAGTATATCCTTATGTTCCAATTGACCTGAAATCTCCATCAGATCTTCAACTGTATCCTTAACTAAGTTACTGCCTTTCTTCTCAGACAGCTCCTTCATCCTTGCAACTACTCAGGATAAGACTCATGTCAACCTCAGTTCTGCTCCTTTTTGGTCCATCACAAGTTCCATTAAAGACCTGCTTTTAAAACCCAGGGAATCTGGTAATTTCTGGCTACCATGCTAACATCCTTGACCCAGCCACCACACTCTTGTCTGGGGCCACTTTGTCAGCCTCTCTTGTATGTCCAACCACACTAGTCTCAACTGCTACACTACAGCAAGCCAGGTTTTGTTTTAGTTAGCATATATTAGTTAGCATTATAATGAGTTCCATTATAACATTTCAAACATATACATAATGTATTTAGATCATATTCACCCTCCCTACTCTCTCTTGCTCCCCTCCCACACAGGATAATCCCCTTCTTAACTGTTGACAGTCTCTCATCTGTTCTTTTATGACCCACCCTGCCCCATGCATATGAGTGTGCAGATCAATGTGTTTTATTAATTGTTTACAAGAGCATGGTGACGGCTTGTTTACAGGAGCTTGGGCACCTTACCAGTGGCAACACCACTGGAAAATAATGCTTCGTCCTTCCCCATCTACAGTCAACAGTATATATTCTCAGGGAGGGGTGGAGCCTCTTCCTCCCACCATGACAGGATGTTTGTTGAAGAACCCAAGATTATACAGGTAATTAAGCTACTGAAGCCTCACCATTTCTTTAAATGAGCCTTTTTAAATGATTAATTTAGTCTTCATATAGCTTTAGAAAAATAGATTACCCTTTGGTAAAATGATTAAAACTTTTTAAAATTCATTTTACATACCATCCATAGATCTCCCTTTCATCACCCCCACTCTTCCCACAGCCTTCCTCCACCCAGCCCTCACTTCTTCCAAAAGGGTAACACTTCCCAGGGGGAGTCATCAAAGCCTGGTACATTCAGTTGAGGCAGGACCAAGCCCTTCTCCCTTGCATCAAGTTTGACCTAGGCATCTCACCATAGGTAACAGCCTCCATAAAGCCAGCTGGTGCACCAGGGATAAATCCTGATCCCACTGCCTGGAGCCTCTCAAACAGTCTAAGCTACATAACTGTTTCCCTTATGCAGAGGGCCTAGTCTGGTCCCATGCAGGCTCCACAGCTGTCAGTCTAAAGTTCATGAGATTCCATGAGCTTGGTTCAGTTGTCTCTGTAGACTTCCCCATTATGATGTACATACACATACACACACACACACACACACACACACACACACACACACACACCTTGCTCTTATAATCTTTCTTCCCTGCCTTCAACTGAACTCCAAGAGCTTGGCCTACTGTTTGCCTTTAGATCTCTGCATCTGCTTCCATCAGTTAGTGGATGAAGGCTCTGTGATGACAGGGTACCCTCTACACTATTGCTAGTAGTCTAAGCTGGGGTCAATCTTTGTGGATTCCTGTGATTTTCCTAGCACCGGGTTTCTCTCTAACCTCATAATGCCTGCCTCAATCAAGATATCTCTTTCGTTGCTCTTCCTCTCCGTCCCTCCCCCAGCTCGACCATCCCCTCCCCTCTATTGTCCCCTCTCACTGCCACTTTACTCAGAGATCTCATCTATTGTAGGGAGCCGGGAGCCCGGTCAAGCAGGCAAGATGATGCCGGTTTCCGGTACCAAGGCGCGGCCGAGGTGATAAACAACGTATCTGCGCATGTCCCCCGGTAAGTTTCCACTCTGTGAGCCAAGCCCTCTGACCCTGTGTCATATCAGGCGAGAGTTCGCAACCAACCAGAAGGGGAGACGTAAGAGGTGAGGGCTTGACAGTATAAAAGCCGGCTCCTGGCAAAGGGTCGGGGTCTTCCCATTTTGTAGAGAATAAACTTGCTGCAGAAGGATCCAAACTGCGTAGTACTGCATTCTTCTTCACAGGCGAAGACAGGGCGCGGGACAATCTATTTCCTCTTCCCAGGGCGATCCATGTGTCCCTCTTAGTTAGGGTTCTCGTTGTCAGACAACTTGTCTGGAGCTGTAGGTTGTAGTCTGGTTATCCTTTGTTTTACATCTACTATACACTTATGAGTGAGTACATATCATGTTTGTCTTTCTGGGTCTGGGTTACCTCACTCAGGATGATATTTTTCTAGTTCCATCCATTTGCCTACAAATTTCACGATGTTCTTGTTTTTTATTGCTGTTGTATAAATGTATTACATTTTCTTTATCCATTCTTCAGTTGAGGGGCATCTAGGTTGTTTCCAGGTTCTGGCTATTATGAATAATACTGCTTTGAACATACTTGAGCAAATGTCCTTGTGCTATGATTGAGCATCCCTTGGATATATGCCCAATAATGGTATCATTGGGTCTTAGGGTACATTGATTCCCAATATTTTGAGGAATTGCCATACTGATTTCCAGAGTGGCTGTACCAGACTGCACTCATACCAACAGTGAAGAAGAAGCATTCCCCTTTCTACACATCCTCTCCAATATAAGCTGTCATCAGTGATTTTGATCTTAGCTATTATGACAGGTATAAGATGGTTTCTCAGAGTTATTTTGATTTGCATTTCCCTGATGACTAAGGATGGTGAGCACTTCCTTAAATGTCTTTCAGCCATTTGAGATTTTTCTGTTTAGAGCTGTACTCCATTTTTAACTTGGATTATTTGGATTTTTGGCCTCTAGTTTCTTGAGTTCTTCATATATTTTGGAGATCATCTGTTTGTTGGATGTGGGGTTAGTAAAAATCTTTTCCCATTCTGTAGGCTGCCATTTTACCTTATTGACTGCATCCTTTGCCTTGCAGAAGTGTCTCAGTTTCAGGAGGTCCCATTTATTAATTGTTATTCCCAGTGTCTGTGCTGCTGGTGTTATATTTAGAAAGTGGTCTCCTGTGCCAAGGTTACTTCCTACTTTCTCTTCTATTAGGTTCAATGTAACTGGACTTACATTGAGGTATTTGATCCATTTGGACTTGAATTTTGTGTATGGCGTTAGATATAGATCTATCCACAATCTTCTGTGTGTTGTCATTCAGTTATGTCATCACCATTTGTTGAAGATGCTTTCTTTTTTTTCATTGTACAGTTTTGGAAGCCTCAACATTTTAATAGTTACTTCTGAATCATGTCTCTTTCAATAGCTTCTATCGTACCCATAGTAAAAGTCAAACTCCTCATCACCCTGTCCACAGATTTACATACCAGAAGCTCTGTGACACCCCGACTCATGGCTGTCTCTTCCCTCATCTAGAAGCTGCCCTTCCAGGCTGTTGCTTCTGCTAGGTCAGTCTTCTGCTGTTTCAACAGTGCTTGCTCCTTCAACTCTCTTAGGTCTTCACTCACATTCTCTTCTACAAAAAAAGCAACTCGTTGGCTTCATAAGAACTGCACAGCCTCCCTATCACATGCTCTTCTTTTGCTTCATTTCCCCCTCTTTCCAACTTACAACATTACTTAACACACTTTCTCTCTGTCTACTCCGTCCTGGTTCTGGTGTGGCTCCTTAGCAGAGTGTGTGCTTCGTGGGGCAGAAACACTGGCTGAACCTGGAATAGTGACTTACAGAGGAAGCTGAAAACAACACTGGTTAAATATTATTAAATTTGTAAGTTGTCAGCTAATACACTTGATACAATATTTGTCTTTTTCTTTGGGGTCCTGGGTGGACTAGAAGGTTAAATATTTACATATATTTTGATATCATGGTCTTTATTTATACCTTACATCTAATCACAAGGGCTACATGTAATTTCTTTCATTGTTGAAAATTCAGCCATGGATATAAAACAGATATGAATGTATCTTTCACTTGTGACTTTCCTGCTACTTCAGAGTGGCAATATGAAGAACCCAAGCTCTGGTTTAAGGGAACTCGTGTTCATTTCCCCATTAGTAACAGATTGCCCATTGTTATGTAAGTACAACTGAGGGAGAGCAGAGACCACTGTGTCCAGCTGTCTCATAATGGTATTCCCAACACCTAAATGTTTTTGCATGAATGCACTAGTTAATTGATGCATGTTAACATAGTTTATTATGTCTTGCATTCCACAGATGGTAAGAGAGGCCACAAATTCTGCTGTATGAGCTAGCATATTCTCTAAAAGAGAATCTTGGAATTTTAATATTTAAAGATATAGAAAAATTCACCTTTAAACACTTCTCCCTTTTCCCATGACATGATAGTACTTTTCAGTACAATAAATAAGACAAGTTACAGAGGATAATTTTAAGTTTACATGCCACATTCTAGGATAGAGGATCGATCGGAGAGATGAAGTACTTTGTTCTATTGAGTAGAAAGACAATAACTAAGCCAACTAAACCAGTCTTCTCTTGAGAAGCCTGCTACCCATGTCTTGAGTGTATACTGTCTTTTTCTGAATTACACCTCCCCCATACAGGGTTTCCTTGTGCAGCCCTGGCTATCCTTTGTAGACCAGACTAGCCTCAAACTCAGAGATCCACTTGCCTCTGCCTCTTGAGAGCTGGGATTAAAGGCATATGCCACTACCACCAAGCTCAGTACCTCTCTCTCAGTATCTTTGCTTAAAAGTTATATCAAACCTATTTATTAGGCTGGGGGTGTATCTCTATTGGTAGGTACTTGTGTAACATGTACAAAGCTTTGGGTTTAATCCCCAACTAAGTACACATCTGTAATTCCAGCACTGAGTAAATCAAAACAGGGCTACATATGAGCCATCACAGAACAAAGCAAAGCAATATTCCTGTTTCTTAATAACTATAACTTTACTTCATCAAGAAACTAATTAAATAAAAGGAAAGTAAAGGAATAAATATATGATGACCATATTCAGCTGGTAAACTTCCAGGGAAAAGCTAGCTTGAGGGTGGAATGCTCTCAGCCTCCCCAAGGAGTCCACATGTATATAGAATTTTAAGTGAAAAACTAGAGGAAGAGCCTCCAGGCAGAGTTAACAGCCATAGCAGCAGTCAATGTGTCTGAGACAGCAAGGATGGCTGAGTGGTGAGAGGGGAGCAGAATCCACTCTGTGGAAATTTATTCCTGGCTATGTCCTCTGGAAAGGTCATCAATTACATCTAGAAGCAAGGAATAATTCAAGGTACTAAGAAAATAAGACTGCCTTTATTTAGGAGGGAAATACATATGCATGTCTACATATTCACCCCTACCCACCACCCACCTCCAGTAGTCAGAATGAAACCACTGGGCTAGTCCTCAAGATGAAATCTCTCTTGCCTCTTTCCTACATGGCTGACATCATTTCTCATCCTCCCCCCAAACAAATGGCTCTTTCTCTGGCTCCAAATAATTAGCTTCCCCAGACACAATGAGAAGGCCTCAGCCTAAGCTTCTAGGGAGAACATATGAAGGATAACGGAATATTAGTGTTTCACTTGGGCTGTGGGACAAATGTTCCGGAAATGAAAGGGTTTTGAGAAATGTTTTTAATTATGCATATCCTGCAGTATCTGCATAATGGGTTCAATTCAGCCTCGGTTCCAGAAGAAGAATTGTCATGTTGGTCAAGGAAGGTCAGCACACAGGACAATGAGGGAACAGGAAGTCTCTGCTGATAGCAGTGTCTTCATATCCTTTTGCTAAAATTTGGAGGGTGAACTTTATTCTTTCAGTCAATCTGTCAGCATTTTTAAACAGAGTCAGCATGTGCATGCACTTTATACATGGGTGAAATTGATTCTGGTTTGGAAAGAATGTTCAGGAAGATTGTAGGGAATAGGTAGGTTGACTGCTCTCTTTGCATGGAATTGTAAAGCCGAAGTCAGTGAGACTTTGTTAGCTACAAAAGTTGGAAACACTAGAGCTAATGGGCTCAATATAAACAAAGCAATAGCTGGGGTTTCTTCTATTTTCAAAACTTTCTCTTTAAAGAAACAATAGGAGGACTCAATTTTTGTGCAAATTTTCCATAAGTTCCTTTGCTTATTTGTTGTATCCCTTGGTTCTACTCATAACTTAGCAAAATATCTGAGCAGCAAGCTTAGGGCTCAGCAAATAAGTTAAACTCTTTAAATTTTATTTTATTTTATTTTACATGTATATACCAGTATGTAAATATATACTCCACAAGTGTGCCTCGTGCCCACGTCAAGACGAGGATGTTAGACACTCTGGAACTGGAGCTACAGATGATTGAAAGCCTCCATGTGGATGCTGGGAATTGAATCCAGGACCTCTGGAAGAGAAGCCAGTGCTCTTAACTGCTGAGTCATCTCTCCAGCTCCATGTTGGAGCATAGCACATATACAAACTAAGATATGAATAATGTTCTGTGACAATATTTGGCTGCTAAAGTTCTGACACCTAACATTTACTAAAATGGCCTAACTCGAAATAGTCCCCATTAAGTCAGAGATGTATCCTATATCTGTCTTCCATTACATTTCAGGAGTTTTCATAGGGTAAAGTCAAGAGGAGTTATCTGATTGTTCCTCTCTCTTGTTATATCCTGAGATCTCACAACCAAAGAATTGAATGCCAGCTGGCTTTCTTTCTCTTATGCATGGTAATAAGAGGGCTTTTTTCATTTGTATTTGCTTATTGCAGTGTTGCGGATGGAGCCTAGGGCCATGGACATTTTAAGCAAGCTCCATCATGTTTTTCTAGAGGAAATAATGTGTCTCTTTTTCCTAGGCCAGCCATAATGGGATTTTATTCACTTCAACTCCTGCCCTACTTAAACCTCCAAAAGAAGGTCCTGCCATTGATGGATTTAAGCATTTCTGGAACTGTTTCCATATAGGTGCTGCTCCTAGCTTTCCAGTCACCCTTGGGCACACCAATGGCCAGGTCATCAAGGTAAGCTAACAAGTCTGTGGCTTCTCTAAACTCCCCAGGGCAAGGCTCTGACCATTTCAATGTCATAAAAATAAAAGAACTCCCATTAAGAGGACAGGTTTTTTTGTAGCTAACTCCACTGTGCCTACAGCCTCCTTGCATTTTAATTAGAGCAATCAGTACATTCCCTTTCCAGGCTAGAGTCCAATGCCTCTTGGCTTCCCTCTTAGGTTGAGAACTTCTTTTGTTTTTGCTTCTCCTCTGCCAAAAAGACTTCAAAGAATGGAGGAAAGGAAAGCAGTCTCCTAGATAGCATTTCTCCTTGGTGCGTGTCTGCTCCCCTTGTGGTCCTAGATTCTCCTGGCAATCCAGACTTTTAAGATATTGAGCAAATGACTAGATTAGGCTTCACTTCCCTTGTAAAAATGCCTGCTAGTAATGATTCTATCAAGGTGTCTTCTTTTCCTTATCCTCCCACCAAATTCTCTTAGGCCAAGACCACATAATTCAGTGACCATAGGGAAGTGCTGTGGTATAAGGTTCTAATATAAACGTTTTACTCTTAGCTCAAAGTCATCTTATTTTAAAGTCATAGGGATTTTACACTGTCAAATAAGACACAGAGAATGAATTAACTATACAATACTGATCTGACAGGAAAGAAGATTAAAACAAAACTTAAATTACAATTAAATCAAAATTACTGTTCCTTCTTTACGGCTGAATTTCATCACCTGCATAAAATAGACCTACATATTCCACATTTCACCAGAAATTCCAATTTATTTCCATGTTTAATATACATATCAAACACTGGCCTTGTCCCAATTCCTGTATGTGTTTTGCCTGCATATATATCTGTACATCACTTGCATATAGTGCCCATTGAGGCCAGAAGAGGGTGTTAGAGGCCCCTGGAACTGGAGCTACAAAAAGTTGTGAGCCACCCTGTGGGTGTTGGGAATTGAACCTGGGTCCTCAGAAAGAGCAGCCAGTTCTTGTAATCACTAAGCTCTCTCTATAGCGCCTCCATTTCGTGTATGCATTAGCTAGTCTGCACAGTTTGCTTGGGGGACAGTGAGATGGCTCAATAGGACAAAACAGCTGCTATGCAAGTCACATAACCAGAGTTCAAAACCTATCATCCACACAGAAGAACAGAATGAACTCTACTCCCGGAACATGTTCCTTAGCCTCTATACATGGGCTGTGGTACTCATGTCCCCACACATCTCTCTCTCATACACACACACACATACACGCGCACACACACACATACATACACACACACATGCACGCGTGCACACGCACGTGCACACACACACATGCACACACACATACACACACACACACACACACACTACTACTGCTGCTACTACCACCACTAATAATAATAATGATGATGATGAATAAAAATTTTAAAAAGTTTTCTTAGATTCTACAGTTGAATTAAAATATTCAAAATCTGAATAATAAGACTTAAGAAAACATTTTAAATTAATTAAGCAAGAAATAGATGAAGAAAACATTTTTGGGTTATCAGATGTCCCTGAGAAGCATAAGCTAGTCACTGATTTTCTGTAAGCTGACAGCCTGCCTGTGAACTCTCTAAATAGTCACCACTTGTCCAGGGCAAACTGAGTAAGAGCTTCAAAGAAGCTCCAAAATTAACTGATAACTGACAAGGGAGAGTGCTTTGAATTTTCATTTAACCTTTCACAAGAGATAATAACTGGGCCTGGCTATAAAATAAAGCTCTTGAATCAAAATTAAAAACAAAAAATAAAAAGCTTCTCCCAACAGCTACTTTTTCCTTGACTTCCTCAGAGACTACCATGACATGTAAAATATTAACAATGATAACAACATAGAAACACAAAGTAGTTGAAAGACATGCATGGAAACACATGTGGTTGATTATCAACAGGAAATTGACAGAAGATTCACAGGGGTACAAGCTGGCTCTGGATTCCTACTAGAAGAAGCAGGAAACAGCTGAATGGCTTCTGTTCAATTCTGAGTGCTACGCCCTGTCTTCGGATGCCCACACCTAGCAGAACTGTACAGAGGAAGTGCTTAAGTGAACAAGTGATGGAGGGTTGTAAAAGCACACACACCCTTGACAAGTGGCTTGTGCTAATACTGATGTCCCTGGCCTGTTCTGACTCATGCAAATGCTTATACTTTAGAAATATGAAGCTTAGTGAATTAGTTTCCTGTGGTTGTTCTAACAGATAAATTGGTAGCTCAAATAATGGTCACTTATTTTCACATGATTATAGAGGCCAGAGGTCAGAAATCAGAAACTGTGTTTTAGGGATCATGTAGCAGAGCCACTCACTATCCTTCCAAAGTCTTGAGGGAAAACTGTCTTCATTGTTCCCTCTTGTTTCTGGTGCGTATCGTTGTTAAGGCCAACATCTTCAAACACTCTTCCCATCTTGTGGGCAAAGTCTTCCTCTCATAAGGACGCATGTAAATGTATTTTGGGCTCTAGATGTCCTCCTCTTGAAATCTTTAAGTGAGTTACATCTGCAAGGGTCTCTTCTCCAAATAAGATACCATTTACAGGTTCAAGGCTGTAAAAGCTGCTGCCTTTGGGTGCCATTATTCAGCCTACTAGACCATAAGATCCAGTACTGTCAAAAGGATGGTGCAGCCTGCAGTGATTGCAAGCAATGCCAAGTGCCTCCAGCATGATGAAGAAATTTGCTGTACAAATATGGGCTGTTTCTGTGTGATACCTACAGGTGCATGCATAGTGTTCTTAACATGACAAATGCGCCTGCCATGCATTTTCTATTTAAGTTCAAATCTGAGCTGTCCATTAACATCCAGCGTGAACAACTGTCTAACCTGTGGAGTGTCTATGCTGGCCACATTGAATGGACTGACAGCCAATTTCTCTTGCTTTTCATTTGTCTTGAACTCTACCAGCCATTTTTCTGGTTGTTAAATATAGTCTGAGGGAGGAAGCCCAGGGGAGTAGGCCCATACGGAAGAGGATGGTTTAGATGATAAGAACATATCCTGCAGCCTTTGATTTAGCGTGTTCTCCTGTGGGTTGAGTGGCACACTGGCAGATTTAGAATCTGGCCCTCGGATTTCTTAGCCCTCTCCCCTTAATCCATCCTCATGTTTTGTATAGAGTCTTGAGGGACCAGATAGCCCTATGCATAGTTCAATCTAGCTTCTTTCTAGGCTCCTCTTGTGGCAGAGTTTTATCTCCACACGGCTAGTAAAATTTTCAGACACAAAAATAAATGAGATCATTGATAACTGAAAAGTTTTCAAGACAAAATTAGAACTCCATAGCTGTAACTTTTTGCTTTGTATTTTACTGACACCAACACATCTTCAGTTCAGTGAAGGGCTGGGGTTAGGGTAAAGCAGGTAGGTGATATAACTGTCTTGGATGCACAATTCAACATGTACCAAAAAATCTCAGATGTCAAAGTAATACTTTGTAACATGTTATAAATGTAACACCTTAAAAATATCAAACCAAAACAGCAAACTAGGGCCCAGAGATTAGCCTTCTCCTGCCGTCAATAAAGTTTTATTGCCAGGACTGAGGTGTGCTGCAGTCTTACATGTCTTAGCTGGATTTTGTCTTTAAGGTATGATATTTTCTTCACCAAGGATATTTTTGCATTATTAATTTTTTAGAGATGGTATCTCAAGTAGCCCAGAATGACCTTGATCTTGCTGTAAAGCTGACAATGACCTTGAATCTCTATTCCTGCCTTCTAACTTCTAGACTTCGAGGCATAAATTAGCACACCCAGTTTTCCACAGCGCTGGTGACCAAACCCAGGATATCATGCACACCAGACACTCCTGCTGCCAACAGAGCTCTTATCATTGCTTCAGGTAATAAAGTATTAACACTACATCAAAATCACTGTCCATAACAACACTGGAGTCTAAGCTGGATGGAACCAACATCATTAAGACTAACTCCAAAATCACTTTTGTAGCTGTAGGTGGTGAAGAGTTGAGGCAAGTTGCCCCATCTGTCATATAAATTATTTTGAGCAAATAAAAGCAAAAGATCTGAACAGGCTCTGAAAGAATTTGGATACTTTGAATATTATCAATGGACCCAAAGGCATCAACACTCAGGAGAGGGTTCCTACCCACACCTCACCTCCTTTGCCTCTGGTGTATTATGGGAGGAGGTGACCCCAGAGCAGTGACAGGAGGTAGAAGAATAAGGAGGCACAGTGCTGGCTGCTCCAAGGCCTGGAGGCCAGCAGACCAAGGATTAACCTATAACCTTGAGCAAGTTCTCAGACCACTACCTGCCTCGATGCCTCACAGAAAAATGGACTTAGTACGAGTATCTTCCTTATCTGAGTGATGTAAAGAATGCATGAGGCGACATAGTAAAAATGCCGAGAGTTAGCACTCAATAAACAGAACTTACTGAACATAAAGAACAGCCAGGCTTCTGCTGCATATCTAAAAGTCACTATTTTAGAGGTGGAGACAGGAAGATCAGAAGTTCAAGTCTAGCCAGCCTGTGCTACTAGAGAATTAAAGACTAGCCTGGACTATATGAGACACTTTCCACAAATATAAATAGTAAGAACAATAACCACGCTTTTGTACTGATTCATGCGATTGGCTTTTCTATTCTTGTTGCCATAATCTGATATTATGAATTGAGTAATTTATATACAATATAAATTTAATCCTCGTACATCAGGAGTCCAGGAAGGCCAGGATGAAGACACTAGAACATGTTCTCACATGGCAGAAAGACAAACACTGTCATGGGAGGAGGGGAATGCTACCTCCAGTCTCTTTTATATTAGCACTGATCCCCTTCACAAAAGTTCCACTTTCAAAATGACCTAGTCACCTCCCAAAGGACTCCATAATGCTAACACATTGGTGATTAGATTTCAACATGAATCCTGGAGAGACCAAACGTTTCAACCACAGCACCTGTGTTCCATAATTTGCCTGTATGTAGAGCTGAAGAGCATAGCGTCAGATGTTCAGTAAGAGTCACTCTCTCGCTCCCCAGCTAGACTGAACCAATCTGGATTTGTCACACTGTGGCTCAACCACCAACAAATCACTGAAAGTCTGAAGATTGTTAAGTATGGAAAAATTACACTTGAATGTTTGAGGTATTCTGACAAAATGAAAACACCTGTTATGTGGTGCAATTATATATTTTCTTTCAGAATTCAACTGACTCTTGTTTTATACATATAGGTGTTTTGCTTTTATTTATGCCTGTGTACCACATGCATGCAAAGCCTAAGGAAGCCAGAAAAGGACATTAGATCCCCTGGAACTGAAGTTACAGATGTGAGTCGCCAATATAGGTGCTGCTGGAGTTTCAACCCAGGTCCTCTGAAAGAGAAACAAGAGCTCTTAACCTCTGATCCATCTCTCCGGACTTTGCTATATTTTTGTGAAATTATTTTTAATGATGTAGAAGCATGTTTTTTTTTTTATCTCTATTTAAAAGATGAGTCTTCATTAGTTAGTTTTCTGTTGCTGTAATAAAACAAAACAAAACTATAATCAAAAGCAACTTAGGGAAGAAAGTTTATTTTGGCTTACACTTCCAGAGGGTTAGGGTGGTGATGGCCGAGCCACAGATAGAGACAGGAGTCAAGAGAGCCCACGTCCATCCACATGAAGGAAATAGAGTGAACGAACTGGAAGTCAGGAGAGGTTATGAAGTCTCAAAGTCTACCCCACTGATGGACTTCCTCCAGTAAGGCTCCACCTCCTAAAGGCTCCTCTCTAAACAGTAACACCAAACTGAAACCAATTTTTCAGATACCTGAGCCTATGCCAACAGCTTTAATTAAAACCACCAAAGGTTCTTACCATGCTGCCTAAACTGGTCTCAAACTCCTGGGCTCAGGTGACATCCAGTTTCAGGCTAGACAACACACATGCTCAGGTCACTGCATCCTTTGGATACTGCTCCCCCCCACACACTTTCAGTATTGAGGACTGCATAGACAGCTATAGGTATGCAAGTAATGCTCTCCTACTGAGATACACCCAGCCCTTTAAATCTCTTTTTATTAACAGGGTCTTAGTAAATTGCCCCAAGCTTCACAACTAGGCCTGGCTTCAGGTCATACTTTTAAAAATAAAACTAACAAAATATTTAACATATCAATAGAAACACATACCAATTCTACTTTTTACTAATATGACTCTGTAGTAGACAGACTGATGTCCTCCACCATCTGCATGTAAGATACCCTTCTAACCCCCAGGCCCTATGAATATTACCTTACATGGCAAAGGGATTTAGCAGATATGATTATGTTGAGGAGCATGAACATGGTGGTTTGAATGGCCCCTAAAGGATCATAGATTTGGATGCTTGGTCATTAGGGAGTGGCATTTTGTGACAGGGATTAGGAGGTGTGGCTTTCCTGGGGTAGGTGGGGCCTTGTTGGAGGAAGTGTGTCAGTGGGGGTGGGATTTGGGCTGTCAAATGCTCAACCCAGGCCCAGAGTTTCTCACTCTCCTTCCTGTTTCCTGCCAATCCAGATGTAGAACTCTCAGCTACCTCTCCAGAATCATATCTGCTTGGTGGCCATGCTTCCCACCATGACAATAATGGACTAAACCCCTGAACCTGTAAGCCAGCCCCAATTAAATATTTTTCTTTATATGTGTTTCCATAGCCATGGCGTCTCTTCATAGCAACAGAATATTGACTGAGACATTGAGACAGGGAAATTACTCACATAAGCCCAACATAACCACAATAGTTGTCCTTAAACATGGAAGAGGAAAGCACAACACAAAAAAGATGTCACCCAGAATAAATACACAGAAGCACACTATAGCTCTGGCTTTGAAGACAGACAAAGGGGTCCCACGTCAAAGAACTTGGGTGGCCTAAGGAATCTACGAAGGACCAGGAAACAGATTCATGCCTAGAATCTACAGAAAGGAACACCATATTGAACTACTAAAAGCAGAGTTATAGGTGGTAAACTCACGTTGTTTAAGTCACAAAGTCTATGGACTTTACTTACAGCAAGTAAAGGACTAATACAATCCCAGGATTATTCAACTACCCTTGGTATGTTAGAGCATGTAGCACAGTAAATGGTCAGGTCACCAGGTGGGCATGGGGAGTCAGGGAGGGCAGTGGGATATGGGTTGGGGCATAGGTAGGGATGAGACACGCTGTATTCTCTGAGATTCACAGTGTGGCTTCTGACCATATGTGCAACAAAATAGGAGCTCTGCCATTTACGACCATCTCCTTTCCTTAGAATTCTGATGCCAGAGGTCTTTGACATAAAGCTGTCCCTGTTTAAAGATAGTGAGTGATTCACAGGTGAGAAACGTGCATTTATATGTGTCTGAGGCTGAGTAAATATAATTCTAATTCCTTATAGAAGTTAAAATTTAAAAATGGCTGGGCAGTGATGGCAGTGCAAATCTCTTTGAGTTTGCAGACAGGCAGATCTCTTTGAGTTTGAGGTCAGCCTGGTCTACAGAGTGAGTTCCAGGATAGCCAGGGTTATTCAGAGAAACCCTGTCTTCAGAACAAAACAGACAAACAAAAACCAAAGAACCCAAAAAACAAAAGACAGAAGAAAGAAAAAGAAAATTAAAAGAAAATGGCCCAGAATACATATATCCTTTTGTGTGTACATTTCAACCAAAACCTTGTCAAAATTAAAAAGAGATGAGATACACTCTCCTGTGTCTTTCCAGGATCTGGAGCTCAAAAATCTGGAACTCTGGAAGTCTTATAGACCTCTCCTGGAAAAGTCCATCAAGAGCCCGCATCAAACCAGAACCTTCCTTAACTTCCTCCCCAGCTCACCAGTTTCCTTGTGAGGTGGTGAGGTGTTGCTCCAGGGAGTTTCATCTTCAAACTGGACCCAGTTGCTGATGGCCAAAGCTAAATCAGGTGTAGGCTGCACTGGGCTCCCTGGAGGGGTGGTGGCTTCAGAGATGAGGCCCATCTTCTCAGAGGAGTCATCCTGCTCGGAGTGGGAAAGGTCCTGGCAGCCTCCATCCACAGCAGGGTTCTCCCCAGAGGAGCTCTCAGACGGGTCTGAGGAAGATGATAATCCTGGGAAGTGTTCTTCAGAGGCTCCTGCAGAGGGTACCAAACACTACTGTCACACAAGGAAGCATACTTATCACAAGTGTCTCACTTCTGGCAAGGGTTATAAGGGCAAGGATGATGCAACACTCACTGGAACGTGAACTGGCCATGCCAATCCATCTTCATGTTAAACAGTTATGTCCCTAATAACTTTTAAAGCCTATAATGTCATTCGTTCCCATTTACTACCCTAGACAACTAAGAAAAAGATTTCTCTGTTGTTGTATTTATGTGTGTATGATGTGTATATATGTGTTCGTGTGTGTGTGTGTGTGTGTGTGTGTGTGTGTGTGTGTGTGTGTGTGTGTAGGCCAGAGGCTGATGTCAGGCATCTTCCTTTATTGTTCTCTACTTTTTAGGGTAATGTATATACATGTTATGGGGTATACTAGCCATTGCATAGTATATGTACCTGTGGAGGTTGACAGTCAATATCAGCATGTTTTTCTCAATTGTTTTCCACCTTACATTCTGAGACAGGGTCTTTCCTTGAACCTGGAACCCATCTATTTATTCTGCTAGACTGACTGGTCCATGAACCTCAAGATCTACCTGTCTCCAGCTCCCCACTCTCAGCGCTGGAGCTGCACGCACGTCATGCATGGCTGGCTATTTTACATGGGTTCTGCAGAATGCTTACCCAGCTGGCACATATCTGCTAAGCCATCTCCCCAGCCCTTGTTCATTATTTTTAATCTTGGTGTCTATGCTCAGCTTGAAAGCCACAAGTCAAATGGCATTAGAGGTCAAGCAAGAAATATTCCTGAGTTGAGTGGAGACAAATGAGAAGCAGTATGTGAGGCCTACAGCCAAGGAGAGCTTCCTTCTGCACTAAAGAGATTCGGAAATAACTACTCTGTAGACAACATGAGCAACCCCACATGAATCACCCACAACTGTGACATTGGGCTCTTCCTTCTCTTTATGTTGTCCCGAAACATGTAATGCCTTTTAATATTTGTTTCTTGAAAACTTCTATTGCATTTTTTCCATATAATATATTTTGATGATATTTGTTCTGCTCTTCAAACTCTTTACAGATCCTCCCAAGGTCCTACCCACCCAAGTTTATGTTCCTCTTTCTCCATCAAAACAAAACAAAATAGAGAGAATCAATCTCCCCAAGGACCCAGCAATACCACTTCTGGGTGTATACCCAAAGGACGCACAGTCGCACTCCAATGACATTAGCTCAACTGTGTTCATAGCAGCATTCTTCGTAATAGCAAGAACCTGGAAACAACCTAGATGCCCCTCAGCTGAAGAATGGATTAACAAACTGTGATACATCTACATAATGGAGTACTACTCAGCAGTAAGAAAAAAAATCCTAAAATTTGCAGGCAAATGGATGGATTTAGAGAATATCCTCCTGAGTGAGGTATCACAAACCCAGAAAGATAAGCAGGGGATGTACTCACTCATAAGTGGACTCTAAACAAACAAAACAAAACAAAACAAAACAAAACAAAACAAAACAAAACAAAACAGAAAAGAAAAGCATGCCCAAGCTGCAAACTACAACCACTGAGGAAACACCTTGGACTGACACCTTGGATCCCACTCCCCCTAGAGGAACACCTGACTCAGTCTTGATGTTGCGGGGAGAAAACTAGATTTGCCAGGAGTGGAGGCTGAGCTAAGCAATATTGGGATCTTGGGATCTTGGGACTGCCTGCCTCCTGCCCAGGGAGGGGATGGGAAGATGTGGAGAAGAAAGAATGACCTGATGTGGTGGGAGGGGAAGGAACATTGATTAAGGATATACAAGGATAGAAAATGTGACTTCTTTATTCTTAATAAAAAAAAGAAAGAATAAAAAAATTAAAAAAAAAACAAAAACAAAATAGAAACAGGAAAAACAAAAGATGAAAATCAAAAACAGGCAAACAAAAGAGAGAGAGAGAAATCAAGACAAAACAAAGAAACCAAACCAAAACAAAAAGCATGGGAACACACACACACAATCTGCCAACTGCATCTAAACATGGAGTGTGATTAATAGACCTGGTGACTCTACGCTGGGAAAATTAATTTTTTTTTCTTTCCCAGCAAATAGCAGTTGCAATTGGCTTCTTGGCTAAGGGTAGAACTTTGTATCCAGGAAGACAGAGAAAGAAAACTTGTCTTTTGTTTTGTTTTTATAATAAAGCATAAACACTGATTATGGTGGTTGAATTCACAAGTCTATATGTGTGATAAAATTAATCAATTATGTAGCAAACAACGTCCGTTTTACTATATGAAACTCTTTAAACAGCTAAGCTTGGAACATGAGCTTTTACCTACTCTTTTTTTTTTTTTCAAATTGAATATTTTATTAACATGGTAGTTGTCTTTTTAACACGTGCACACACACTTGCACACTCAGAATGATCTGCCTGGGGGAGGAGATAGACTAACTATGCCTAAGGGAAAAATGAAAAACAAAAAATTCCTGGAGGTTTTCATTATCGTAGGCAATTACACCCACATCACTTACAAAGCTATTGCCAACTCTATCCTAGGAAGCAAAGTTTGAAGGAGAGGGAAGAGGAACGAAAATATTAGGGAAAATTCACCAGTGGCATAGCAGAGCTCTCAATATGAGAAAACTGGCATCATGTGGACTTCTGCTGTGAATTTTCTCTGCAAAATATGGGGAGAGGTTTGTCAATGGGCAGAAAATAAGAGAAGGCTTTTACCTATTATTCTATCTTATCCCTTTATGAAACATTCTAAAAATCAAGGCAATAATATCAAAATCCTTTCTCCTATCATAAGAAAATCTTAGTGACTTATACACAATTAAAGCCTTCAGCATTACTGAACTAAAATAAAAGGTGAGACACACATGTAAGCCTAGGTTTTCTAGTTTCTACATTTAAAAGGTAAAAAAAAAAAGCTGGGTGGCATTGGTGCATGCCTTTAATTCATGCATTTGATAGGCAGAGGCAGCTAGATCTCTGTGAATTTGAGGCCAGCCTGGTCTACACAGTGAATTCTAGGACAGCCGGGGCTGTAACACAAAGAAACTCTGTCTCAATAAACCAAAAAAACAAAACAAACAAAAACGAATAATGAGATACAATGTGTGTGTGTGTGTGTGTGTGTGTGTGTGTGTGTGTGTGATGAATGCCCATTTGTGGGAGCAGGTGCACATGGAGGCCAGAAGAGACAGATCACTAGTATCCTGTCTACCACACTTTGCCTTATTCCCTTGAGACAGGTCTCTCATTGGATCCGGAATCAGTCCTAGCAATCTTATTTAATGCCCTCTGCAAGACTGGGGTTAGAGGTGCATGCAGCTATGCTGGGCTTGTTGCACAGTTCCTGGCCATTTGAAATTAGGTCCCCATACTTGCACAGGAAGTGCTTTTACTGAGTAAGTCATTTTCCCAGCACCACAAATACGATTTTTACTAGGTCTTTGAAGTTCAGACAATTCACATCTCTGTACATGACACTTTCCACACAATTCAATTCAAATTTGCAACATGTTCAGGCTTCACTGTCCACACTGATACCACACTGGGTTGACTGCCACTTTCCATCTGTACAGGTGAAAGTGGGATGGATGAGGTGGGTAGGCATAGGTAAAGTTGAACAGAACCAACTGGCCTGTTGCTGCAAGTATCCCTGGATCTACCTTGACCTACAATCCTGAGCACTAATCTCCTAAATTTCAATATGGTCACTTCTACTGTGATCCAGGATGACAATGCTGAGCTCTTTTTGTAGACCAGATGCTCCTCTAGGCATTTTACATGTGCTGACTGAATGCTCATAATAGCTCCTGAGGCAGGGCCCTGCGATCATTCCTCTTATATATAGACAATGCAGTGATGCAGAGAGAGGTTGAACAAATCCCTCTGGAGGCTAGGCATGGTATACTTGACTGTAATTGCAGCACTAAGGAGACAGGGGTAGGAGGACTATTGTGGATTCATGGCTGGCCTAGTCTACATAATGAGTTCCAGGACAGCCAAGATTATAGTGTAAAAACCTGTCTTAAAAATAAAACACAAAACCAGCCTGGTGTGGTGGCTCCTGTTGTCAGTCCCAGCACTTGGAGGGAGGGGCAAAGATGGGTGGATCTCTGAGTCCGAGGCCAGACTGGTCTACAAATTGTATTCTAGGACAGCCAGGTCTACACAGAGAAACCCTATCTCAAAAGCAAGAAACAAAACAAAATAACAACAACAAAAAACAAACCACAAAACCAAAAAAAGCTTCAGGAAGATGTGGGTAAGAGTGTTTGCTTTGCAAGGATGAGGACATGAGTTCAAGTACTTAGTACCCACCAGGCCTGGCAGGACATGCCTGTGACTCCAGTGTTGGGTAGAGATAAACAGATCCTGGACAGCCAGCCTAGCTAAAATGCAGGCTTCCTGTTCCAAGACAGAAAGGCAGAAAATGGTGGCAGCCGATGTCGTGTTCTAGCCTCCATAGACGGGCATGGCATGAACATACGCCCAACAGCTGCCATCTCACCCTGCACACATTGTTCACCCAAGAGCATATCATTCATCTGTCATAAAGACAAGGTTAGAGTTTTGGAATTTGGCTCAGATCTGTGTGTCACTTTGAGCAATTACCCTTTAAAGCTTGAGAAAATCCAAAGAGCTAGTAGGAGTAACCACTAAAATCGCCAAAAGTAAGACACTATGCAATTAGAAGTTTTGTCCCTTGGAAGGAAGGGATGAGCCTACTATGCCTTGGGTGCTCCAGGGGCCTTGGTGGTGCCTCACAGTAAGAAGTCACCTTCTCTGACTACTGAATGGAAGAATCCACGCATGTCTCTGGTAAGAGACCGAATGAATGGCTTTTTCTTTTTTCCTTTATTAGAATCCCACCCATGGGGCTGGAGAGATAGCTCAGTGGTTAAGAGCACTGACTGTTCTTCCAGAGGACCTGAGTTCAATTTCCAGCATACACATGGCAGCTAACAACTGTCTGTAATTCCAAGATGTGACACCCTTACACAGTTATACATGCAGGCAAAACAACAATTCACATAAAATAAAAATATTAAAAAAAAAGAATCCCACTCATGAATGACCAAGAAGCAGACATAAATTGTATCACTTTAAGAAATCTTGTCCTTACCCTCTGAAGGGGCAGGGAACAGTGACTCTTCATTGAAGGAGACCCACTCTGACTGGTGGGTAGCAATGACATGATCCAAGGTCGTCATGCTAAAAGGATGCTGCTCATCTTCTCACTGCTGACCTGAAGTAGACCCCAGAAAGATGTCTGGGGTGAACAGGGCAGCAAACTTGGACCTACAGTCTATCGCAGAAATCTTGTGAGTGTGGTTAATCTGCTGGGCAGAGATCTGTTTAAATAAGAAAGGAAATTGAAATTAGTAAACATTATATCACACTGAATCCACAAAGGTCCAGGGCTTCGAACACCATGATGCAGTTTTAAGCAGTTTCCTCCATGCCATGTTTCTCTTACCTTGTCTTTTTCTACTAAACACTCTATTAACACCAAGATCCCTGGATAAGAATTTAGATTAAACCACTAACTAACCACTCAAATTTAAGCATTTTTAGATTAGATTTCCTAATTTTCCCAATCATTCTATTTCAGAAACACTGTTATCTATACTGGAAAGCTATCGGTTGTTATTAAGTATTAAAATTCATTCAGAGTGCTTTCGCTCTTTTTACCCAGATGGTGAAATAAAAGCAAGCTCCTTCCCATTAAACCAAAGCACTTTCTTGCCTCAGGCAGGTAACTTTTTGCGAGTCTGATAGGAATCTCTGGCAGAAACCCAGCTGTATCCAGATGGCCTCTCCAAGCATGATTAACCCAACAAGAAAAAAACCAAAACAGAGTGAAGCAGTAATGGAGTCATCGCTTGTTCATTTGAAGTAAGAGGCTGGGGAATATTTGCTTTACTGCTTAAAAAGAAAGAGCAGGTTAAATACATTTTCAATCTCAGTCAATTTGAATTTGTGTATAAATGTCAAATCTTTACTTGTACGGCAATTATGTTTGGTGGTTGTTCAAAATTATTTAATTGGCTTACAATTTTCTTTGTGTTATCAATGTCTTTTTTACAACTTGGACCTAGCTCTTGATCTTAAGACGAATGAATAAAATGAGAATTAATGCAAAATTAATGTGCTTCACAAATGAGCCACTGTCTGTCTTGAGCACCATTGTTCCTGCTAAGCAAATACACTATTCATATGGTTTCTAGAGTGATGTAACTCAGCCTCACAGTAAGTAACACTAGAGGCTAAACTTTGCTCTAAGTTTTTATCTATAGTGAAAAATTTATACTGAGAGAAATTCAGAGTAGAAAACATTTGACAGTTTTGGCCTGTGTGGTGAGAAAAGGTGTGTGTGTATATGTATGTATGTGTATATATATATATCTTAAAGCAACTGCTTCTATAAAATTTATCATTCTCAGAGACCAATGTTTATACCACCCTTCACTTAAGTTGTCAGTGCACTGGTCTGTTGTTTGTTCTGAGACAGTCTCATACAACTAAGGTCATCTTTGATGACCTTGAACTTCTAATTTTCCTGCCTCCACCTCCTGAATGCTGAGACTGCATGTGTACAGCAGCCCACGTGGTTTAAGTGGTACTGGGGTTCAAACTCAGGACTGCCTTCGTAGTAGGCAAGCATTCTACCAACCGAGAGGCTTTCACAGTCCCCACCATCCACTTTAGATGACTAGAGCAGGTGACAATATAATTTTTTTATAGATTAAAAAAAATAAGTAGAGAGAAATTAGGTGACTAATTCAACACTAAAATCTGCCCTAACATTCCTAAAATGTTTCTTCTAGGCTTTTTAAGAGGAAAAAATTCATTGTTTCTGGGTAAACTGACTTTTCTTTCCCAGGTAGCATACTATATATAAAAAAGATCAATGAGATGATCTTTCACCTCTCAGAATGGCTAAGACCAAAAACACAGATGAAAGCCTGTGCTGGAGAGGATGCAGAATGAGGGGAACACTCCTCTATTGTTGGTGAGAGTGTAATCTTGTTCAGGCAGTCTGGAATGCAGTATGGTGGTTTCTCAGAAAACTGGGAATCAATCTCCCCAAGGATCCAGCAATACCATTATACCCTAAAGATGCACATTCACACTCCAAAGGCATTAGCTCAACTATGTTCATAGGAGCATTATTCATAATAGCAAAAACCTGAAAACAACCTAGATGCCCCTCAACTGAAGCCTGGATTAACAAACTGTGGTACATCTACACAATGGAGTACTACTCCACAGTAAGAAAAAATGATATTCTAAAATTTGCAGGCAAATAGATGGATTTGGAGAATATTCTCCTGAGCAAGGTATCACAAACCCAGGAAGAGAAGCAGGCGATGTACTTACTCATTAGTGTACTTAAAAAAAAAAGAAAGAAAAAAAAAGATGTCATTATATACAAGAACTCAAGGCTAGAACATAGCTAAATCACACAGTGCCTCACTTCTGCATGGATGGCCTCTGGCAGGGGTGTGGGTGAGGAAAGACTTGTTTTCTTAAGGGTCTAGCCACATCGAGTTTTATGCTCCAGTAACTAAATGAGCAGCATGAGTGGGCATTTTCATAAATGGGGAGATCATAAGTGTGGGTATGAATCTGAGAGGACTGATAACTAAGTCTGATGGGGTGCATGATATAAAATCACCAAATAATATATAATATTATATATATATGATCAAATAGGAGACATAACAAACAGGTACACTGGAAAATGCAAGCCGATAAGCCGATGAGTAACAGGTCCAATCCCTGAACCCAGATCCTCTACTGCCAATACTGTAATCTTTGAATCACAGCCACAAAAAAAAAAAAAGCACTACGTAGAGTATATATAGACTGTCAAATATTCAAGTAGTTTACAAACACCAACTACAATGGAACTGTATTGACATTTCCTGACAAAGTCCCCATATGGAGATCTGCCAGAACACCCAATGAGCACAAAGTATGGAATGTCCAGAACTCCCTACTCCAAGGCCCTTCCCAGAGATCTATACCAGCCACAGGACTGGACATGTGCAAGCAGCCTGGAGAATGTTGCTGCCCTAAGCCAGCTCTTACCTTAAACAACACAGCCATAAACTCACAGGATTGGTTGTCATGAGTGGCTGCCTGTGGACTTTCCTCTAGCCCCACCAACCGTCAGTAACAATGTCATCGGTGTGGTAATGGCTGTGAGCCAGGATAAGACAGCAAAACTGAAGAGTCAGATTCATCTTCTCAGAAACAGCAGCTGGGTGTAAAGCCACACCCCCACTGTGCCTCTCAGAAAGAAAGCCGCAATGCAAGGCATGTGCTGACACATGCCTCATCACAACTCAATGGGAAAACATCCTGTTTATCCCACAATGGTGAGCCAAGCAAAACCCATGGATAAGTGGGGCTGGGGGATGGGCAAGGAGAAGGAAGGGAAAAGTGAAGGGAGCAGAAAACCCTGAGAACAGGTGGGCTCTTTAGAACCAACAGCACAGCTGCTGCTGCTGCTTCTGCTTCTTCTTCTTCCTCCTCCTCCTCTTCTTCTTCTTCCAAGATTTATTAATTTATTATGAATACAGTATACAGAAGGGAGTACCAGATGTCATTATAGATGGTTGTGAGCCACCATGTTGATGCTGGGAATTGAACTCAGGACCTCTGGAAGAACATGAGGTCTTAACCTCTGAGCCATCTCTCCAACCCCCAGAATCAATAGCACAGCTTCTAAGTGTGTGTTTAATATCACATTCATTTATGTATGCGCATGCAGGCATACCATGTAGAAGTCAGAAGACAACTTGTAGAAATCAGTTCTGTCCTTTATCCACGTAAGTTCCAATATCAAACACAGGTCATCAGACTGGTGACATGTGTCTTTACCTCCTTACCCATCTCATGGCCCAGTGCAGATTTGAGTACTGTCCTAGTTAGAGTAACTGTTACTGTGATGAAACACCATGACCAAAGGTACTTGGAAAGAAAAGATTACTTCAACTTACACTTTCAGGTAAGAGTCCATCACTGAAGGAAGCCAGGGCAGGGTCCTGGAGGTGGGAGCTGATACAGAGACTATTAGAGGAGTTCTGCTCACTGGCTTGCTCTCCACTTAGCCTGCTTTATTATAGAACCCAGAACAACCTGCTCAGAGATGGGCCCTCCCCATCAATCTATAATTTAAAAAGTGCTCTATAGGCAGGTTTGCTTACAGGCCAATCTTATGGAGATGCTTTCCCAATTGGGGTTCCCATCTCTCAGATGACTCTAGCCTATGTCAAGCTGAGATAAAAATTAGTCAACACAAGTGTTCGAACTCATAATCCAACCTCTTGAAGTTTCAGATTACCTCTGTAAACCGAGAATAGCAAAACTCACTTCATTATCCAAAGCACTCAGTGGAATCATGAACACCAAGTGTTCAGTAGTGGGCATAATAAGCCCTCTGTAACAATGACAATGATAGAGTTATTGAGCATCTGGTAGGCTTCTGGCCTAGCATGCATGTGGCCCTGGATTCAGCATCACCACTGCATAAACTGAGCATGGTGGTGCACACTTGTAATCCCAGCATTCAGGAGATGAAGGCAGGAGAATTAGAAGTCCGAGGCTATCCTTAGCTACATACAGTTTGAGACTAGCCTAGGCTTCCATGAGAGTCTGTCTCAGAAAGAGATAAAACAAAGCAGCAACAATGATAATAGCAGGTGACCTTACAGAGGGGTAACGCTGTGCCAGGCACGGTTCCAAACCCTATGGGAACGCTAGTTACTGTCATCACCTCTGCTGTCCAGTGTCTCATCTATGATGGGATAGCTTCTTTGGGAGAAGTGTTTGGACTAGGGTACAGATTTATGGAGCCACCCTGTTTCTGTCATTTATGTGTCCCCTTTCCGGTAATTTCCCCCCTCACTCATTATTAGAATAGGTCTCCCAGATGCTAAGTAGAGCTAAGTGTTTGGTTACAGGACCCAGAAGACCAGTTCTGAAACTTCTGCTTTTCAGACAGAAGCACATTCTGTATGAGAGACCAAAACCATCACTCAGCAAGAATAAACAGAAGAAGAGTCCCCAAGAATTTCTCTGCTCTTGCTTAGCTTATCCATCCAAGGTCAGGCGTGAGCCAGCTGTAAATACTGAACAGTCCAAGGAAAGGCTGATAGAACACTTATTACAGGGAAACTTCCAGGTACTTGTCATGAGAAGTGCTATGCCTTCTAGGTACTTGATGTGAGAAGCGCTATGCTAGTTGCTCAAAACCCACAGAGGAACCCAGTAATTGTGCTACTAGGTTCAGACTGGAATTAGTTCCTCAGTAAAAACCTCACCCCACTTTTAGAATGTGAATCATAAAGTGAGGCTTGGGGTCACCACAGACAAACGGTGACTCACAATCAGCAGCAAGAGCGACTTGGAGATGCCAGAAATCCCACTGAAATCTTTGGGTTGCTATTGTATAGACACTTCTTGGTCAGCATCACTAATGCCTTCAAACGAGGAGTTGGAGAGTGCACTTGGCGTCCTAAGTGGATCATTCATGAGCTCTGTGCTCCTGGAAATGTGCCAAGTGTCCTTTATGATAGCAATCCTCAGGCAGCCATAACTTAGGTGGGGGAGACCAGACAGAACAGCAAACACAGGTCTGGGAATAACTTCCTGCTGAAGGACATGCAGGGGTGGTGTGGCTGTCAGCCATGGAGAGATCTGTGAGAGATGGAAACACAAGTGCCTCATGCAGGCTGCATGGATAGAAAGGATGCCTTTGGCTCTGGAACACTAAAAGGGGAGAGTAAAACTTCTCTGGGGACAGATGGATCAGTGTGAGAGAAGACTAATAGGAAGTGCTTGGTAAGGGCTATCTCAGTGCAGCTGATAGTGGTAGCATGTATTGGGGAAATACAGGAGAGGGAGCAAGGGATCTTAGAAGCTGAGGGGAAGATCCCATGGGAAATGAAACCCTGCTGAGGGCTTAGGAGTGGACAGTGACTCAAGAGCATGCTTAGGGGAGATTAACATTGCTCCCTGTGCTCAGCGGCAGCTTGAAGATGAAGAGTCATCAGTCACCACAACATTCCTGGTGTGCCCTGCAGTCACAGGGCTCACACTGTCAGGAACTGGTACTAGGCATACTGTGCTGGATGCAAAGAGTTCTGAACTTTAAGAACATGGACTAACACTGTCTTCCCACAGCTTGCCGTCAACTTCAGAGATCTAGACAGTCACCTCTGTTCCCTAACTTACTCCGATGACCTATCCTATAGAAGTGCAGTAGTAAAGTAAGGGTCCAGAGACTGCCTAGGACTCACCTGCGCCTTCTGCTAGAAGGCTGGGGGGGGGAGGGGTTTGCTGGGAGGAGGGCAGGGCTCTGAGCACAAAGGAAAGACAAAGGCATTTAGGAATGGAACACAGCTGGCCTTCGATGACTTACACTCTGCTTATCTGAAAGGGGCAGGGGTGGTGTTGGGTGCAGTAAATGGGTCTGAGGAGCTCATCGGACCAGCTCTCTCCACTTTTATTGCCAAAGTGGTTCAGCCTTCACTGTCTTTCATCTACTTGTCTCACTGTCTTGCTGCTTTTGGAGCCATTCTGTGCCTTATTATGCAACCTATTACGCTAGATTCCAAACCCTGTAAATGGCTATGCTATGGTTCTCCTTTAAAAAACAAACAAACAGGGGCTGGAGAGATGGCTCAGTGGTTAAGAGCACCGTCTGCTCTTCCAGAGGACTCGGGTTCGATTCCCAGCACCCACATGGCAGCTAACAACTGTCTGTAGTTCCAGTTCCAGGCAAACACCAAGGCAAATAAATAAATAAAGTTTAAAAAAATAAAAAAAAATAAAACAAACAAACAAACAAACAAAAACTCCTCAACTTCTACTTACAATATAAAACGAGAATGAGAGATTCACCAAGGTTCCCCTGAGATCAGGGGCTGTACAGTCTGCCCACTGCAAGCCCTTAGCATTCAGTATATAGATAGATAGTACTTAGTATCTGCTGCCAGGAGCTCTAGAAGTATCCAGCTTCAGTCCAGGCATGCCATAAGCCTATCCTCATCTTCTTTGCCACTGTCTCCCTATGTGGTCCCTTCTTCCAGACAAACTGAATTATTTTCTACCAAAGACTGTTTCTATGCATATACTTTTTGTTCTATTTGGTCATTTGTTCATATATTTATCTAGTTAATAAACCCAAAATCTTCCCCTTGGGTTATATTTCACCTGCATTGTTATTTAGTGGGCTCCTACTCATCTTAAAGACTTAGCTCATTCTTTATCTCGGGTTTGATTCAACCAGCATTTACTCTTGGGGGTAACCATTTGATCCAAGAAAATAGAAGGCAGACTCTTTTGCTATGAAACCTTTATAATGGGGATGTTTGATGTGCTGTTATTGTTGCTTGCTGATTTTGGTTTTCCCACCAAATATCCAAAATCTCCTTATTGTTTTAAAAGAAAAAAAATAAGAGTGTTGCTCTTGTCAGGTGATGCAATGATTTGTAAGAAGATGTTGGGATCTTGGGAGAATACTAAATAGTACCCAGACTCTGAATGATGTACAAGTAGTAGTGCAAGCAATGGAAACTTGGTACAAGACCAGAGGTGGCAGCATCTGAATTCAGTAGTGACAACTGGTTGTGGTGGCACACACCTGTAGGATTTGCTGAAAGAGGCAGAGGCAAAAGGATCACCAGTTCGAGGCCAGCCTGGGCTACACATTAGAAAAGAGGAAGTGTGGTGGGAATGTTCTGTCTGTATGCTGTAAATAAAGAAGCTGTTTGGCCTGTGTGAAACACCATAGAAGTGGGTAGAGGAATCTGTAAGTATTCCTGGCACTCTACGTGGTTGAGCCAACATGGCTCTGGTGGGATGCATGGAGGCACGCCCCTGGGAGTGGCTGCATAAACCCTTGCAGCACTGCCTACAGAAGCACCTCCCTAGATGCATACAGAGGTACGCCCTAAACATGGCTACCTAAACCCATGCACTCCCCTTCTCTTAAAAAGAGATGCTATGTTATGGTCTCTCTCTCCTCCTGTCCTGCTTGTCTGCTCCTTTACCCGCCTAAGAACTCTCTTAAATAAACCCTCGTGTGGCCTTGGTAGTGTGAGTGTGTGTGTGTGTTTGTGTGTGTGTCTCTTCCCACTCTCGAAACCAACAGAATCAGAGAGAAAGGTAGGAGGGTGGAGTCAGGCAGACTCCATCCAGCCTCCAAAGAAGAAGCATGTAGGACACAAGTGAGCTAGGGGCCATTGAACCATGTGGCAGCTAGATTCATGGAAATGGATTGAATTAAGATGAAAGAGCTAGCTAGTAATGTGTCTGAGACATAGACCAAACAGTATGAAATTAATATATGCGTCTAAGTCATCTTTGGGGGGTAAAACCTGCCAGGAGCACTTCCCAACTTCTGGCCCAAATAGGGTGGGAAGTCAAATACAACATTAACCAAGAAGTTCAAGCCAACTTTGGCCAGTTATCAACGTCAATCAAAGACTTCTCCAATGCCTTCCATAGACTCATTTTTTTGTGGAATATTATTTTAAATATGCAAAGATGTGTTACATTTGTTTATGCCACAGAGTATTATCTTAACCGTGTAAAAGTGTGATGTTAAGCTAGAAAAAGAGTTAAGTTAGAAAGCTGACAAGAAATAAGCTAAACTAAGGCTGAACATTCAAAACTAGTCTCTGTGTCATGATTTGGGAACTGGTTTTGTGACCCAAGAGAAAAAGCTTGGTATGTCATTCTCTTCTTACATTAGTCAAACTCAGTTTTGGAACTCAAGAACTCAGGGTACCCATCCCAATTAGTGAATATCCCACTAATTTCATGTCCCATTCTTGTTCTTCTGAATGAACAGAACTCTCAGGCAGTCATTGACAAATTATAGCTACAGTTTAACCCTGGTGTCTCTCTTTTACAAATAAGGTTACATTAACACATGGTCACATCTCTTAGTTTATACCTTCTATGGATATTTTTGCTCTAGAGAGCTGATTAACTGACACAGATATTGTCTAGCTCACACACATAATACTTTGCCAGTTAATAATAAATAAATAATTACTAGGAGCTCTTTATAGAAAAATGTTTACAAGCTTTCCTTGAGAGCAGGGTCTTTTCCCCAGGCTTTTTGCATTTTGGCTGGATGCTTGCAATAGTAATAATGTGATATCAGGGGTTTATTACTGAGACTGAGATAGACCACCAAAGCCTCTCAGTATTGACTTCCAGTGGTTTTGGTGACTGTGGTTGTGGAAAAGCATCTTTAGGAAGCTTTATATGGTTTCAGTCATTAGATATGCATTCCCGTCCTACCAAAGATTCTCTGAGTTTCCCCCAACAGGCTTCTGCTTCCTGTAACCCTTCCCCATACAGCTCCTTGTCTCCTGCCTGACTTTGTTACTTTTAAAGGTTGATGTCCAGTGCTGAGGAGGTGAACTTTAACAAGATGGAGCCTCATAGTAGATAAATTAGGTCATAGAGGCTCTACCCTCATGTACAGATGAATGACATTTCATAAGGCCAGGTTGTCTGTTCATTTGTTTTCTAAAATTAATGTTATTATGTGCATTGGTGTGAGGTTGTCAGAGTCCCTGGAACTGGAGTTAAGGACAGTTGTGAGCTGTCACGTGGGTGCTAGGAATTTAATCTGGGTCCACTGAAAGAACAGCCTGTGCTCTCAACCACTGAGCCATCCCTCCAGCCCCAAAGGCAGGTTGTTATGAACTGCAGCTGATTCATGCCCTGATTCCCTATATACATATACATGGCTGCTTCTCCTTCAGTTTTTCTATCGTGCTGTGACACAGCCATAAGATCCTTTCCAGAATGTGGGTGCCACACTGTTTGAACCTTCCAACCCCAAGAATCACAAGTCAAATAAACCTTTTCTTTCTTACCTTCCATCAGGCATTTTGTTATAACAACACCAAATGTGACAGGGTATGTTCCACCCTGCAGAGTCCAGGGACTGAAATTGTTCCAAATTCTGATCTTGATTTACTTAGCACACAGGAATGCTGTGATCAGCTTAAACCCCTGGCAATCAGAAAACTCTTCCCTGGAAGACAGCTGAGGTGATCCCTGGCAGAGTTCACCTCCTGAGCTTTCCTGAGCCCTGGAAGGAAATCTAATGTCCATCTTAAGCAATGCCCGACAATGGTTGTCATTTTGTAATTAATTATAGCTGACCAGCCAGTTTGCTGCCAGTAACAGCCAGAACTGGGATTCCTCCCCTACATTCTTTCCTGATTCATGTTCACAATTTTTTTTTTTTTTTTAAATTGGAGACTGGCTCCAATTATCTAAAGGTAATTTGAGAATACCTCATATCTGGAAAAATACACATTATACCTGGAAATTAATTTGAAGTTTTTCTGAACTTTTTATGTCATGAGAAGTAAAGAAGAGTCTTGGGTAGCGATATGGTAACCTCCAAAGGAAAGCATTGGGGCAATGTTTTCTTCAAGTGAACTTCAAATTACCTGACTATATGATTTTTTTTCTTCAAAATATTATCCAAACAATAACATAGCCCCACATCCCAAGTCAAAGATCAAAGTCACATTTGGCTTGAAAAACGGGTTAGGCATTGCCTCTATTCTCCAGTTCATTCCTGAATGACTTCAAATGATAGACACTCCAGCCACTGAACAGCATGTCACAGAACTACATATGGCCTAATAGAGTTTACAGAGCACTTTCTATTTCTATTTCAGGTAATAGCTTACTCCACCTTGGCAAGGCCACGTTGGTTTAACCGATTTTGTAGTCTTAGAACAGACATACTAATAATATTTTGCTGTGTGAAGATAGGTGATTGGTGTGGATAATATGTTGTCAGGTATGTTTAAGAGCTGTGACCATCACTATGGATGTCTACAGGAAACTTCTGGATCCCTCCTGGAGGCTGTATTTCCCTTGTATAACTAACTCTAAGTCTTTCTAAGAAGCTTAACAAAATATTGCTGCTAAGTTTCAATGAAGTTAAAATGCCACAGATGGCTAAATTTAAATTAAACACACATACACGAGAACACACACTCATAGACATACACACTCACAAACATACACACAAACATACACACACACACACACACCTGAGAGTCAATAAAATACATTCTGATTTTAGAGTTACCCTAAACTACAATTAATATAAAGTTCCGTATTGTAAATGACTTCATGGGTTACTTCAATTTTTGAATGCTATTTTGGGGTTTTCTTTTGTTGAAGATCAAACTCAAGGCCTTGTACATTGATAAGTGGGTGTGGGCCTATATGTTAGATCTCAATTTCCTTCTACAGCAACCCTGAGATAACTAAAGCAGGTTTTTTGTTTTATGAGACTTTTTTTTTTTTCAGTTCTAACTGGCTCAGAGAGGCTGTAGATGAGTTCAGGGACACAGCAGAACCAGGAGAGGACCACATGTCTCCAAGCTTTGCATTCTGCACTATGCCACATTCAGCCTTTGGGGAAACAGGTACAACATGATTAGCAGGGTTCAAACATCCACTTCCTCTGGCCACCCAGCACTGAGGATGGTTTCACTATTAGTTTAAGCCAGACATAATTCCTATTTCCGTGTTTGTGGCCTCCTTGGACCTTGGGGTAGTCCTCTCACCAAGTTCTGACCAATCAGATTTAAATGGAGATATGGCAAGTTATGTAGTTCTGGGAAGTATTTTCTTATCTTTGTTTTACTTTCCTGGGGAAGAAGGCAGATGTAGCTCAGGTACATAAACCTTCTCATTTGTTCCTTTTGGGACTATGGCAATGGTTGCTGGAGGTAGGGTGAGCATATGAAGGAGATCAGATCAGAATCATTGGCTCTGTTGTCAACAGGCCACTGTCAGTATCCATAATCACTCACCTATTTATTGCTATGTAAAAGATAATTTTTGTTTATGCTATTATAACTAGATGAATGTGATGCTGACTGATTTTTAAAAAGTAAGGAAATAAATGGTGGGGAGCAAACTATTGAGATAAACTCAGGATCCCCACACCCTAGTGTGAGTCTCATGATTCTGTTCCTCCTGTGGTCACTACCTGGCAAAATAGATTTCATGAATACAATTATGTTTCCTATTCGGTGGAACTTAAGAAGTAGAGATTATGCAAGTGAGCCAATTCTTACCAATGAGCCTTTAAACAGGACTACAATCCAAAACTACAAGAACTCAATTCTACCACAGGTCGAAGCCCAAAAGGCCCCTGGGTTCCAGTGAGTGTGCTATTAGTCTCCTCTACTTTACACCTGTGAGTTCAGGGGTGCAGAGAGCCCAGTTCAGCTATGAGGTGGGGGTGGGGCTGCTCAGAAATGTGGAATAGTAAGCAGCTGCTTTATATCTCTGCTGAGTGATTTGTTGTGTGTCCTCAAAGATTTATATAAATTGGTAAAAAAAAAAAAAAAAAACCAAAAAACTTGGTTTTCAAATAGTAAAAGAAAAAAAATTACAAAGGTGTTTAAAAGAAATGGAAAGTGGAGTCAGTCTGGAGTTGAAAACTGAAATCCTAACGTCTTTTTAGTAATAACCAAGTATAGATGAGGTACAGAACTACAACTAAAATCAGCCATTGATACAGCCACAGGATGGAACAAATCAAAGTGAAAACAAACACACAAAATTAATGTGTGTGGCATTTGGAACACACTATGAGAATATTCTCTGTACAGAAGGTTAAATTTCTGTTTTTCCTGCCTTGATTTTTGAGCTCGAAGGAACATTAGCTTGCCTCTTTGGAGACATGGTGCCAAGAAACAGTACATGGTTTCCTGGAGCTGAAATGATCAACTCGAGCCAAGGGTTCTTCCTACCAGTGAGGTGTGCTAAGTAGCCTTTGGCACAGGCTGAAATAGGATGAAGGAAAAATGAACAGATAGGAAAAGTAGAATCACTGGTGGCGTCATGTCAAACACTCATGTGATTCTGTCTGAGGATTATGTGTGTGATAGAGTCATTGCCTGGACTTGAGAGAAAAGTCAAGATTTGTTAGTGAAAGAAGCTTGTCTCCTTTTCTCTATACCTTCCCTTCCTTTACCTCCCTCCCATTCTCTTTTCTTTTTCTTAATGAAGAAAATATCTCATAGAGTTACCCTATTTTCCTACCTCGGCCTCCCAAGTGCTGGGAGTTTGGGTGTACATCACCATGCCCAGGTAAGCATTTCTTTTAAAATATGATACACTTGTGCTGTGGGATGGTCTTTCTGTATGCTGTGAATATGTGTTGCTACCATTGGTTAATAAAGAAGCTGTTTTGGCCTATGGCAAGACAGGAGACAGCCAGGCAGGAAATCCAAGAGACATGCAGGAAGATGTAGGGTAGAGTCTAGGCACATGCTGAGAGCTGCTAGATGAGAGATGTAATGGAACACAGGTAAAGCCATGAGACACATGGCAAGACATAGATCAATAGAAGTGGGTTAATTTAAGATGAAAGAGCTATTTAATAATAAGCCTGAGCCACAGAGCAAATAATTTATAATTAATATAAGCTTCTGTGTATTTATTTGTGATCGAGCAGCTGTGGGACACAGGAAAACTTCCGGCTACATACTTACATATGTTATAGACATTTATTACATACTCAAGAGAGATGTCTACTAGGTGCTTAGAGCTCAGGGATGAAGAACCAAATCTAGAAGTCACCATCACACACAAAAGATCAGGTCATCTAAAGAGAGGCTGTAGCAAGAGAAAAGAAATGGCCCATGCTTTCACATGCCCAGTGCAGTTTTGATGTTACACTATGAGCTGCACCCAGCTGGCAGGAGGCAGATTCCCAATGACCTGAAACGGTGTGGACTGCTGTGATGTTCTGACCTTCAACAAAAGGGTATCCAGGAGCCAAAGACCTCAGTGAACAGGAGTTTAAAAGCAGAGACATCTTGAAGACACAGGTAACTTCAGAATTTGGAGAAGTAACTGAATGAGAAATTATATTAATGTGAGACGATGCCTGGTGGACTGCTTTCTAGACAAACAAAGGTGACACATTGTGTTTCTTGAGGGGCTTTATTTCTTGAGGGGCTGTTGAGTCTTCCTGGGGCCATGGACTCTGTGGCTGTCAGAGGCAGAGGCCCAGGGAAGGGAAGCTTTGCTGCCACTGATGCTAATGCCTGCCTCCCATTACCCAACTTTGCCCCAAGCATTAGGCATACTCAGCCTGGCTTCTGCCATCCCACATCATCATTACATCATTACCTGCATGCTTCTCATCAACCTTGAAAGAAGACACCGTTATTAATGTCAGCATTTAAGAGATGGCAAGTGTGAAGCCAAAGAGGACAGACGGCTTACTCAAGTTCAGGTAGTGTGGGTATTCCAACCCTAAACCCTTTCAACTTCATAGGCATTTCATAAATTTATATATTTAATTATCATGAATAATAAGCTTTGCTAAACTCTGATAGCATGGTAGATGTTGGAGATAAAGAAATAAATAATGCAGACTCTAAAAAACGCCAACTATCCAATGGCCTCATTCCTTGAAGGATGTCTAATACCACCGTGAAAGGACAGCCATCAAGATACTCTCTCTACAATCTTAAATGCATGTCTCGATACCAGACTACTCTGCAGGGGAATTAAATAAGCATCCTTTGAAATGCCTACAGTTACTATGTGCCTAACCAAATTATGCAACGCTATGAGCTACATATATAAATACTCAGTGTTAATTTGAAGAAATGAAAAAGTACAGAAAAGAGATTCTTCTAATCCTGCCTTAGAATTTGAGTATTTAATACACTGTGGAGTCTCAGAAAAGCAAAACAGATAGCCCTCTCTACCGCCTCTGAGAAGCTTTGAGCTTGGTGATGCTGTAGGGTGCTATGAAGGGAGATCACAGATCTCAGGAGCAGGGAATGCTGGAAGGATCCTGGAGGACTCTACCTGACCTATATCTCAGGAGAAGATTCACACTGAATGGCAGTTCAGAGCACAGGCCCTAAAGGCTAGCCAGCCAAGTTTTTCATGGTTAGCTGCAGCAGGGTACATCTCCTAGGACCTCTAAGTCTCTTTCCTCTGACAGTGATAGTCTTCTCCTCTTAAAGGTTCCTAAAATGAAAACAGATGCTGCATCTAAGACCTTGAGCAAAGTAAAAAAAACAAGCGCTCTATGGATGGTATCCATTACCATCGATGTTTCCATTAATCAAGGGTGAGCCGGAGTTAGCTTGGTAAAGAGAGAGAGAGTGCAAACAGGATGACCTGACTCCTGTGGCAATGGCATTTCAGGAAGTGAAAGTGGAGGAAGGGGGGGGGGAGACCTTAGAAATTTGAGGGGAAAGGAAATCATGGTTCAAGTTTCAGTCTTATACAGGAAACAGCTGGCCAGCATGATCTGAGCCTCTGGGAATGAGTGTTGGGTGAAAAGCAGGGATGTTAACAGGCACACAGGGAGACACAATGCTTCATAGCCACCAGCAGCCCTTGCAATTCCCTTGTCCCTCGGGGACCTCCACTTAGGTACCAGATCCCTGACTATAGGCAAAAAAAATTCCAGGTCAAAGAGAAACAAATAGGAAAGAGATACACATCCCAAGACTTGTGTGTTGGCTTTTAAGGTAGTCAACCTTTTCTCTCCTTTTCTCTCTCCCTCCCTCCCTCTCCCTCCCCCCTCTCTCTTTCTGCCTCTCTCCCTCCCTCTCCTTCTCTCTGTCCCTCTCTCTAAGACAAAATCTCACTTTGTAGTACTGGAGTTCACTATGTAAACTAGGCTGCCCTTGAACTCATAGATGCACCTGCCTCTGCCTCCTGAATGCTGGGATTGAAGGCATGCACCACCATACACAGCAAGTGAGTCAATCTTAAATGTCTTCGTAACAGCTAAAGTATGCTTTCTGTGGCTTTCTAAGTTATAGGTCTCAAAGGATATAATTTATAAAAAGGTTTTATGATTAAGCAAAGCTTAAAATATGTAACTTTATTGTTCTTAAGAGATATCTTTTGCAAATGGAATTTAAAGTGTTTTTTGAATACAAAGCTTACAGTTACGGATGCGAACAGTGTTGGTAATATTCAAGATTACAAACATTCTGGTAAGTAATCACAGCTGCTGTTTTTAATGTTCTCCTTTGAGAGGAGTTTTGGAAAAACACACTCTCTTTGCAGGCAATTTTGGTTGCATAGGCTGTGTTAGGGATTTAGCCCTCTGTCAAGAGCTTCTTTCTCTTCTCATGTGCCTTAACATGCCTTATCATTCCATTCGGCCTCAGGTACCACACTAGACAGTTCTGAGGCCTCATCCACACAGAAGCCTATGTGTGCATCCACCAGACAATGTGAATTACACAGCCTCTACAATGTGTGTGAGAGGGGAGAATGTGCCATAGGATCCACCCAGATGTGTTACAGCTATTGAGTTCAGCTCATTCACATCAGTTAATAGGAGCATCAATGTGACTGCAGGTCTCTGGAAACTCTTTGCAGCATGTTAATCCCAGCCAGAGACGTGTAGTTGTGATAGGAAAATGTGGTGTTATACTAATTGAACTATATACTTCTGCAAAAATATTGATTTTGCAGTTTAGAAGCTTCCTTGCATATTCTCTATACCAGGATAAACAGGGGCTAGAGAGAAAACCATCCCAGACAATACGTCTCAGAAGTTAGCTCAACACAGCCTTATCTAGAAAAACACACAACTTGTCTCTCCTGGATACAGCATGGACTGAAGAGCTGTCCTCCCTCATCTTTTTAGAAACAGAACTTATGCCTAGGCCGGTGTCCCCTTCCCCCATACCTCCTTCCCTGACTTCTGCCTTCAGCACCACAGAGTGCAGCACCAACACTTCACCCCTTGTTGCATAACCATGGGCATCTACATCACTACAGGAAAAGCATCCCTTTATCTGAATACTACCCTGGAGACATGTGGTGAAGAAGGCCAGACACATAGCACAGGCCCCTTCCCACAAGGTAGAAAAAGCAGAGGCTTTCAGACTGTTGGGAGAAAACCTTTACCTATCAAGAAGATAAAAGCAGAGGAAATGCCTAGAGCTGTGAGGAATCCTTGGGTCATTTGTCACTCAGCAGAATAAAAGAAACAATGATAAGGAAGAGCAATTAAGCTTGGAGATTAGGGGACTGCTAATGCCAGTAGTAGCTGAATAGAGGAGAGAGAAAGCCCTAGAGCGCAGCCTAAAAAAGCCAGGGGTGGTTCCCACCGAGTGCAGCTAATTAGGGGTGGAGGTGGGAAATGATTTTATCTGGCATATGTTTAGGCTGAAGGGTTTAAAAGAAAAGCGTGATTACAAAAAAATGCGGGAAAAGTAAGGGGTAAAGAATTTTACAGTCGTCCAGGACAGGTGTGTATAAAGCAGAAGCAGTAGGCTATCATTTACAGGAAGTAAAGAGCCAGAAGCTGTCTGACCATTTGAAGTTGCTCTACACACTGGAGAAAGACTCAGAAAGGAAAAGAAACCTGGAGCGACAAACCTGGAGATCAAGAAAAAAACTAGAACCATTCAAGAGGTCATGGAGGCAAGAGAGAATTTTCCAGAAAAAACCACAGACTTTTCTAGCCAGCATTACAGAAAAACCTAGTGGCACTGGGTGGTCTCTAGTGACTCCTGAGAGGTTAGCTGGAGTGTCCACTCCATGAGGAACGGAGGAGACCTTGCCACCCAGTGCAGGTCACTGTGAAGGAAAGCAGCCGGAATTGTAGAAGACCTGAGCTGGAAGCTTGATTACAAAACGTTAAAAATAGCTACATTTTAAAGACTCCTTTAAAAAGAAGTTTGTTGGTTTGTTTGTTTATTCACTGATTTGTTGTGCCTTAGTGTACACTTGCTGGTGTTGCTACTCTCCTTCCACCACGAGAGTGTCAGGGATCAAACTCAGGCCATCAGGCTTGGTGGCATCTTGCCAACCCTAAAGTTTAATGCCTCTAGTTCTATAAAAAGGGATGGCATCACCAGGATACACTGTTGATCCTGATTACACACTTCCAGTAAGCAAACACTGCCCCATCTACCTGGCAGAAATAAACCAGAACCTACCTGAGGACCAAGAGGCTGCTTCCTGGGATCCTCTCAGCCAGAGTAAAAATTAAAAACTTTTCTGGCCCAGCTCTCAAAGTGAAGTACTTTAAGGTTGATATTAGCCTTTTTTAAAGGACTATAAAAGCACACTTGTTGCAGGAATTCTGGTTGTAATGGAAGATACTCAGAGCCATATATCGGGGAAAGGCTGAAATATCAGAGAGAGAAACACCACAGTCAAATCTCACCCACCTATCTTCCAGCTTCCTCAGCCTCACTCCTGGTCACTTCTAATTGCTGCTGTTTTCCTAAGTCTGCCTTAAATACCTTCTTTGCCCAGCTGTATCCCATTCAGGTTAAGATTAAAGGTGGTAGTCAGCCTTAACTCACAGAAGCACAGAAAGATCTCTATCTCTGGAGTTATGAGATTAAAGGCGTAGGTCACCACTCTAGGCTTTCCCCATACTGGGATTAAAGGTGTGTGCCATTGAAGCCCATCTGTTTGTCCTTGTACTCAGAGATTCTCTGGATCCATGCTGTGTATGCTACCACTGCCTTGTTATCCCTGGGACTCTAGGAGCTACCTTTTCGTAGTTTGACTATGGGTTGATCTCTTAATATACCAGGTTTTATTAAATATGCAGCATATCACCACACACCCTAAAAAGGGAGAATAGTTTTTAAAAACCTAGTAGGTCAACACTACTTGCTTGCATGTACTTCTATGCCCCACCTCCTTTAAAAAAAAAAAACCCTTTTAGCAAGATTAAAATTGGGCCTGTGACTTTCTTTCCCTAGGAAAAAATTTCCAGACCAAGAGTATTCCTGTTGGGCCCAGTGGTGGTGATGGTGGTGGTACACACCCTTAATCTAGTACTTGGAAGGCAGAGGCAGGTGGATCTCTGAATTTAGAGTCCAACCTGGTCTACAAATCAAGTTCCAGGACAATCAGGATGGTTACACAGCAAAACCCTCTTTGAGTGATTACAAAATCTCACCTTAAAGTTGTATTCCTCAGGCACAAGTGTTAATACTATCATTCACAGATTATACTTAAAAAAAAACAAAAACTGAGAAAACTAAAATTTTTAAGTAGTGATGGCTCCACATGCATTGTATTATAATGCAATCCTCACATGAACCCTGTGAGGCAAAGGGTAATTACTAACATTTATTTTCTATTTGAGGGAATAGAGGCACAAATGGGTCAAGTTTCACAAGTTCACAAAAGTAAGATAAGCTAAGACCTAGACCCCAAATTCATTTCAAAAACATAATCATCCACTTTGTGGCTATGTAATATTCCACTGGGTTTTTTAAGTCCTGGGACAGACAGTAGTCTGAACAATAACAACCAGTTCACAGGCTCCAAATCAGATCTCTCTTTTTCTGCTAATAAATACATCTGCCAGTTCCCTCGGTGCCCCTCAGTGCTGCCCAGCTAAGAGTAAACAGAGAACTCCTGGCTGAACCCTAAACTCTGTAGGATCTTCCACCTAGAGGCCTGGATTACCACCCTGTTCTCTCTTCTCCTCCCCTACTTGGCCTCGGGTTCTCAGGGAGAAGTGGCATGTTTGAACTTGTGCTAGACTAGAACTCAAGGTTAAGCTTCTATGGGGGGGCGGGGTATGGCAACCCCCGAGAAGTCTGTGCAAAGGATCAACAGAGAAGAGGCAAGGAAATACCAGATGGGGTAGCCTGGCTTCAAAGGAATCACAGATGGCATCCTGGTGGTCCTGAAGGGTATTAAAGACTGTGGTCTCTAAACTTTCCACTGGACAGGGTCATGCTTGGAGGTAGGGTATATCTGGCAGCTGCTGCCTGGTTTGTTCCCTTTGGGTCAAAGTTCAGTGCATGGAGGCTCAACTTTTCCATGTACAGGGTGCATCTTTCAGCTCATGTAGTAGCATATGGGGAACATAAGGTTCCAGGCCTTCAATGTGGTAGTTCATCTGAAGCAGTTGGTAAACTCCAGCATCAATCTGGGAATGGCTCACACCCCAGTAGACTTGGTCACCACGGCAGCCGAGAGAAAAAGTGAGGCTGAGGGCTTCTAAGCTTCCTAGGATGTAGCCTACATAGAAGGCTTAAATGTAGATAAGAGCCCATGTTAGTATACAATCTCACATACACAGAGGGCTAGGGAATGACCCAGCAGGTGCCTAAGGGCCTCTGGTTATCTGTGCTCATGGACCTTCTGCAGGACAGTAGAATTCTGTCACAGAACACCACCCATTTGTTTCTTCACTTCCCCAATCATTAATAAGCATTCATTTAATATTTCCTGTTGCTTGGCATGAAACTGTATGACTAGAGATGACTAAAATCTAACCTCTTCAAAGAGATAGGCAGATGGACAAATATGATACATTATGATTAGGGCTAAACCAGAATCCAACAGTGCCATGAGCATGCAGAAGGATGACACACAGTTCCATCTGAGGCCAGCTAAGAATGACTGAGGAGAAATGATACCTAACCACAGGTTTGAAATATGAATGGAAATGAGCTAGGATCTGGGGACATGTGTGGATATTTGTTAGATATTTAATAAATCCTTAAATATCAGAGACAGCACACAGTCAAATCCTAGGCAGTTGAGTACAAAGATAAACAGCTGTGAGTCAATCACACACACCTTTAATCCCAGCACAGGGAAAACTGGGAGTGGTGACCTACACCCTTTATCCCACAACTCCAGAGACAGAACTTCCTCTGTTTCTGGGAGATCAAGGCTAGCTACTGAAATAGAGTAGTACATACTTTTAATCCTAACCTGGATGGGACAGGATGTAGAAGGGCTTGTAGAAACCCAGTAGAGGTAGAAGCAACAGGCAGAAGAGACCAGGAGCGAGGCTGAGGAAGTTGCAAGACAGCTGGGTGAGAATTGACTGTGGTGCTTCTTCTCTCCGATATTTCAGCCTTCACTTGATATTTGACTCTGAGTCTTCTTTTCTTACAACCCAAATTTGTGCTGCTACAGACATAGGTGAAAGAAAAGGACATTCTCAGATGGCACTGTGGTCTCTATAAGAACAAACCATGAAGATACAATGAGGATACCATTTTACTCAGCCATGCTCATATAGTCATGAGAACATGTAAAACTATTGCTTAACTACCTACTCTTGAAATATATGCAACAGGAATTCCTAACTCTTAAGTCCATCTATGGACCTCACCTTGTCTAAGTTCATACTTGGACATACTGACTATAAAAGCTGGAGTGTGTGTGTGTGTGTGTGTGTGTGTGTGTGTGTGTGTGTGTGTGAGAGAGAGAGAGAGAGAGAGAGAGAGAGAGAGAGAGAGAGAGCAGGATGTGGAGATATAGGCAAGTCACCAGATGAGGGAAGGTTGTGCCTCAAAGGTGAGGTTAGAGTTCACAAAGGTTTTGTCACTCAGAGCTAATATAAGGGATGAGGTAAAAGGCAGGGGTGGTAGACACACAGATGACTTAAGGATGTTTGTTTTATACATAGCTTAGAAATTCAAATCCCAATTAGTTTTATTTCTCAAGATTACCCTCAAACCAGCAGCATTAAAATGCCAAGTGCTCATAGAAAGCCTAAGGAATAAAAGCATGTTGTCTTCTGACCTTTAGATAATTCAATTTGGAAAAGCCAGAAGCCAGGAGGAATGTAGAACTACGAAAGGTTGGAAAGACCAAAAATAAAATCTGATAGGGCAGTGCAGGTAGGGCCCAGAGGCCGGGCTCTGAAATAAAAGCAACAGACACCAATTTAACAAGTGAGAGAAATAACACAGCTTAATTTGTGTTTTAGAAAGAACACTCTGGGGGGCTGGAGATGGCTTAGAGGTTGAGAGCACTGAATGTTCTTCCAGGGGTCCAGAGTTCAATTGCCAGCAACCACATGGTGGTTCATAAGCATCTATGATGACATCTGGTACCCTCTTCTGTATACTGTATACATAATAAATAAATAAATCTTTTTTATTTTATGTGAATTGGTGTTTTGCTTGCATGTATAACTGTGTAAGGGTGTCACATCTTAGAATTACAGACAGTTGTTAGCTGCCATGTGGATGTTGGGCATCAAACTCAGGAAGAAAAGTTTGCCATTTAAGGTGCTCTAAGGCTAGCCAGCCTCAAATAAATCTTTAAAAAGAAAGAAAGAAAGAAAGAAAGAAAGAAAGAAAGAAAGGAAGGAAGAAAGGAGGAAAGAAGGAAAGAGGAAGCTGGAGAGATGGCTCAGCAGCTGAGAGCACTGATTGCTCTTCCAGAGGACCGAGGTTCGGTTCCCTGGCACCCACATGGCTGTCTGTAGTTCCAGTTCCCAGTTCCAGGCAAACACCAAGGCAAATAAATAATTTTTTTTTAAAAAAAGAACACTCTGGAAGCAATGAGGACAGTAGGCGAAAGAAGATGAGCAACATTTATGGTGGTCAGACTAGCAAGATGGAAGGAAGAATGTTTCTATAGGGCACAACATCAAGGCACAGGAGTTAAGTCTGTTTGGACTGCCATATACATCTATGTGGTAGAGAGAGGAAAAAGACCCTTGGAAGGGATCAGTTGAACTGTTTGCCAAGACAAGGACTTGAGGAGGAAGAATGGCTGAGGGGAATGAGGAATATGATGAGGTTACTGTTGGATGAATGAGTTTGATGGGCATGTTTGACAACCACTGAGCTGTTCCCAGTCAGTCTAAAACTATTAAAATACTGAGTACTGCTAAAATATACTGAAAGGCCATGAGAAGCAAGAAGTGTGGTATGGGAGACAGAGAGTGAATAATAGTAGGAGAAACAAGACATAAGTTTGGGATCTGAGGCAGTTAATAATTATGGTCAGGCATGATAAGCAGCCAGTTGGGAGTCTGCTCTGTCACCATCCTGAAGAAGTGAGGAAGCAAGAACCCAGAGGAAACGCAGGACAGAGAGATATGCATGTTTACTCCGCTAGTGTCCATCTTTAGGTAATACAGAGCAAGGAAGGTCTTCCAGGCCCAAGCACAAGAGAGGAGGGTGGCACTGTAGAAGTGGCAGTTTGACATGTCCAGCTTACTAGTTCTGAAGAAACCAACCCATTTTCACCTGTCCATAGTAATGGCTTTCTGTTGGTACCCGGAAGGGTTGCACACAGCTACACTATGAGTGCTCCATCAGGAAGACTTCTCCAGGGTGGGCCATAGGCAAGATGCATGACTTAAAGTCTCTCTTGACCAGTTCTTGCTCTTTTCTGACATGAGAGGGTGAGAAATCTGAATCTCTTGAGTTAGGAAATAGAACACATTCATGGGATATCATTTGCCATTTAAAGTGCTCTAAGGCTAGCCTGCCCAAAAAGCAACCAAGAATCCCCTTGAGACTTTTGATTCCCTGTTTAAGACTCAGCCATAGAACAATGTGTCCAGCACAAGTCATCTTCAGGCTTCTCAAAACAAGATGGAGACATTCCAGAGTTGCAGAGGGAAGCCAGACACAGTGGCTTCCACACTGACCCCAAGCTGACCGACCATTCCTTACTTCCATTTCCAGCAATGTAGAGGGGATCTGCTTCCCCTTTCTGAGAATCCAGACACAGGCAGACAACCAAAAAACCAAAACAAGACGGCCACACATTAAAAAAAGAAAAAAAAAAATTGGATCACAGCAGGGTGTGGTGGAAATGTTCTCTGTATGCTGAAAATAAAGGAGCTGTTTTGGCCTATGTGGAGCGCCATAGAAGTAGGTGAAGAATCAGAGGACAGACAGGTAGAAGGAGGGCAGAGTCAGCCAGTCTTCAACTGACCCCCGAAGAAGAGACATGTAACTAATACAGGTGAGCCACGGGCAGGGCCACGTGGCAGGTAGAATACTAGAAATGGGTTGAATTAAGATGAAAGAGCTAGCTAGTAATATGCTTGAGACATGGGCCAAAGTGTATGAAGTTAATATAAGCATCTGATTCATTTCTTTGGGGGACAAAAGTCACTGCAGGCAAAGTCCAAACTTCTGGCCCAAATGGGCCGGGAAATCTTCTACAACAGCAGGAAGGCCTCAACAGGGCCTCACAGCAAGGGGCCCCAGCCTGATTGTGACCTTATCCTTGTACAGCAGGCTGTGCACTAGACCACTCACACACAAGACATGTCCCAAGTCCACATGCTGACTGGAGGCAGGAGTATGTGGGTGTAGCCAACTGCCAGGACAGATGAACCCAGGCACCCTGATGGCCTTGCCATAGACTTCATGTCAACAGGAGCTGGTTGGGCTTCAGTAGAACAGGCTCCAGGGTTTTGATATGTAAAATGCACCAACATCCCTTCCTTTATGGAAGGGCATGCATGTTATAAGTGTTCCAGCTATAGGATTAGAGAATTCTCAGATCATAAAATGTGACAACTGACTACTTGTAAATGACCACAGCTCACCTACTCCTACATCTCTAGCTCATTTCCTCTTTGACTTTAATTTTTGAAATGTCTATTTTCATTAGAAAAGGAATATATTCCTACTAAAGGTAATCCAGGAAATGTCTAAAAGCACACCCATGGCATAAGTCTAAAGAATTGGTTCTCAATCTGTGGGCCACGATCCCTTTGGCAGTTGAATGATCCTTTTACCTAAGATTATTGGAAAACAGAGCTATTTACATTAACATTGTGTTTCATAACAGCAGCAAAATTAGTTATGAAGTAACATCAAAAATAATTTTATGATTGGTGTGTCACCACACAGCATAAGGAATTGTATTAAAAGGTCACAGCATTAGGAAGGTTGAGAACCACTTCTAAAGTGATGCAATATATATTTATATAACTGTTTGCATGGATTTCAACTTCCTGGGGACATGGCTATTGTTCAACAGAAGGCATTCCCTGTTGGGGCAGGATGGCCTGTCAGCACAGACAAATGAGACAGGATCCTCTGACCTTGTGACTCCCGGTGCCAGCACCTTAGTGGCTAAGAATTATTTAATCTATTGTGTGTCGTGTCCGTGTTTCCCCCCCCCCCCCCGCCCCCGCTCCAAGTTGGTGGAAATTTCCCACCATTCATACCTATTCTTTTTACTTCCTCAAAATTGAAGACCAGAAAGAAAAAATCATCCCTGGAAGGTCTTTCCTATTAATTAGCCTACTTTGATGTTTCTAATATTTTCTTTTTCCAGTCCTCATGTCACCCACATCCATCTGAAAACTGTTTCTCAAAACACTCCGGTATCGATTTAGACACAAACCATGCCGTGGCATGTCCTCCGTTCTGCCACCACTAATAGTAGTATTTCTGTGGGTTGACAGCTCACTGACAGTAAGTCTTGCAAAACAGAAAAACCACAAATTTAAAGCATATAAACCATAAATGCAAACACAGCAGACATACTACTCAGAGAACTAGAGGCAGGGCTAGAGCGCTTAAGCCACATGCAGCTCTAGTGTCTTCAGAGAGTGAAAGATCTCAGAGGTTGGGTAGATGGCTGGCTCAACAGGGAAAAGGGCTCTCTCTGCACGAGTGAGGATCAGAGTTCAGATCCCCCAGCACCTGAACGAATGCTAGACACACACAGCAGCCCACCTGCAATCCCAATGGGGGAGGAGTTAGCGGACTGGGGGATGGGCAGGGACAGTGAGGAACAAGCCAACTGGCTGAGCCAAATTGGTAAGCTCTGGGCTCATGTAAGACACTATAAGGTAGGGGGTGATGGAGGAAGACTCCCAAAGTCTTTATATGCGTGTGCCTATGTGCATTCTCACATACAAGTGCCCTCACACATTGAGCACGCATACACACAAAATAAATTGTAAAAATAAAGAGTGAGACTTAAAAACTAGATTCAGAATATTGTTTATAGATCAAACAACAACATCCAAATTAGCAAGAGAAGAGAGGATGAACTTGTGAGAGGGCACAGGGGATCTTCTTTCTAATTCAGAATGGCAAAAAGAGAGCAAGCATGAGGTTAGTGTCACAGACAGAAACTGTGCCCCCTCCCCTTTTTAATGCCTGTATTTTCTCTGAATGCCTCTGCATCTGTGATTCATGTAGCAATTGCCACAACTGAGGGTAGACTTGCTCTCTAGACATAGTGTTTCAATTATAGAGAAACTAAGCAACAGGCAAGTGTGTGAAATTTATTACACTATCTCCTGCCCTCCGACTTTTAATTTAAAAAAGGGAAGAGGAGATAGTGGAAGTAAGAAACCAGTGATTCTCAGTCCAGGGAGAATTGAAAGGGCTTTAAGGACATGTGAACTGCCATGGTCCCTTCCTCTAATGCTATGGCATGACCTGAGTGAGGGCTTGCGGAACCGCTTCAGAGCATTAGCGCAGCACTTACAGAACCCTCCACCTACGATAGGGATGAAGACTTGGTCTCAGAGATTGAGTTCCCCAAGGACACGCAGCTACTGAGAGATCAAATGGTAGCTGATGCTAGTTTATTGATTTTTAGGTCTATGGATGAATGCTCTCCCCAGACATCTCAAATGATACAACCAACTAAATAAGGTGCTGACCTGCAAGAAATCCATTTCCTACACTGGAAAGGGGAAGGAAAGCAAACTTGATCAAGAGCCATACTGGCACTTGTGAAAGCCAGGACCCAAATGACCCTTGTTCACACTCAGAACTCCCTGGGTGACTACTTTCACTTTCTCCCAGCATTAGATCCTGTCCTAGTGATTGCTTTAGTGCTCTGAAGAGACACCATGACTACAGCAGCTTATAGAAGAGGCAGTTTAACTGAGGCTTGCCTACATTGTCAGAAGGTTAGTCGATTTCTTCATAGCAGGAAGCATGGTGCTGGAGCAGTAGCGGAGAGCTCCATCCTCATCCACAGGCAGCAGGCAGGGAAGGAGAAAGTTAGCAGCCTGGACTTTGAAACCCAAAGCCATACCCAGTGACACACCTCCTTCAATGAGGCCACACCCCCTCCAATGAGGCCACACCCCCTCCAACAAGGCACACCTCCTGATACTTCCCAAACTGTTCAACTCCCTGGTGAGTGAGCATTCAGATATATGAGCCTTTGGGAGCCATTCTCAATCAAACCACCACAGGTCCCATCAACAAGCCTGAGACCCTCATACACACACCTCCACCTTCAAATTCTCAGCTGCTTCCATTCAGTGACCGATTTGTGTCAATGTCTAACAGCCTGTCACACTTAACGTCCAAACTTGGCCAATGACTTGCCCTCTGGAAAACTCCTGCAGTCCCAGAACTTTTCCCATCCAGGATGATGGCAATATGGGCCCAAAAAAATGGCTTGGTGTCTAAAGGACCTGTTGAACAAGTATACGAATGTGAATATGTATCTCCAGTGTGCATGTTAAAAAAAAAATAAACAAAGGCACAACAGCGCACACTTGTAACCCCAGTGCTGAGGGGCACAGATGGGGCTGGGGGTTGGGAGGGGGACCCTGGAGGCTCTCTGGCCAGCTACTCCGCCTCAGATAGCAAGCTCCAGATTCAGAGAGATTCGGCCTCACAAAATGAGATGGATAAGACTAGTTAAATGGCACAGATTAGACTAGATGGGGGCAAGAAGGAGGAGGAGTCCTTTCCATTGGGTGGAAAGGGATGGGAGTGTGGGGAGGGGAGGGGATGTGTTCAAAATAAATGCTATGAAATTCTCAGGGAATTAATAAAAATAGCCTGAAGAATGAGATAAAGTAATTCCAATATCCACTTCTAGTCTCTACACATGCCCACATGGGTGAACACACATGTGCATATACATGTAAGCACACATACACACGGGACATGGGGGGGCATTCTTCCCAGTGGCTCAATCCAAGTCATCTATTCTTGTCTTCTCTTTTCCTCCTACACTGTTTCTCTCATGTTCCTTTCTTGAAAGTGAAGTTTATGAGGATGCCTCCTGGGAGTCTTTAAAGTGTCTAGCACCTCAGTGCAGTTGGTAAGAAGGCATGTGTCTGCCACTCACCAGGAGGCCTTCATAGGTGCAGCTGTGTGAGCCATGCCTACCCCAGGCTATCCAGTCCACACCTGAAACCTTCTCCTTCTACTTTATTTTCTGTATCCTTCACACCTCCCAAACATCAATCTCAAAGTGCTTTAAAACTCGAAATTGAATAACTCATGTACTCCTCATAAGTCTAGGAAGTTCTATTATTATCCCTTTACAAAGATAAGGAAAATGAGACACACAGAGGTTAAATAACTTATTAGAAAATTCAAAATTCAACAGTTCAGCTAGAAGCTGTTAACCATCTCATCTTGGTCAAACCATGTAGCACACCTCCAACCCTCATAAATTTTCTTCCTCTAAGTAGAAATACATATTCAATAACTTAACCAACACTCTTTCCTGGCTTTCTTACAGCCGGTACCCACCTCTGCAAAGGACCTAGCTGGATGGGTACACCTGCTGTATCTTGTTTGCAGTAAGCAAAAATGTAACCAAATGACAGGATCAAAGCCCCAATCTAATCCTGTTGCCACTGCTGAGACCACCCAAGCAAGCCAAATTAGAAGCTAATATGTGACATTAAAAGACTGATTCTCTAGAACTGTATCTCCAAGGCCTGCTCAGGCACAAGAACTTAAAATCCACCAAGAGCAGAACATGTGGACGCCAGGGCCCTGATGGTGATGGGTGGCAGACAGAGGAGTCCCTAAACACTATGCTAGGGGCTGGCAAGCTGCTACAGCCAGCACTGCCCACTCATGCCAAAAAGACTGAGGAGTGAGTGGCTGTCCAACATGCTGTATTTACTCAAATAGAGCGCTACCTTCCCAAATGGCGCCTGTTATAAAGGTTAGTTTGTAACAAAAACAGAGAGAAGTGGAGACAGGAAAAAGCAGAGAGAGTGAGAGCTGTGCTTCAACCGCAAGCCTGACTGGGCAGAAGTAAGGGCCGCTTTCTCCCACAGGCTCTTCATGGCTGTGCAAGCAGGGGACACACAGTTCACTGATGTTTTGCAAAGCTTTCCCTTTCTTTTCCAGACACCATAGTGGTGGCTAAGTGTACAGCTCCCAAACCTAAGGGATTAGAGGAGCAGGGTTCAAAGCCCAGCTCCCCTCCAACTTCTGAAAAAATTTAACCTCAGCCCATCTCAGCTGCAGAATGAGACACTCACTGTTTCCAAGGGCATTAAAGATACTGTAGACAAGAGGCCCTGGTACCTAGAAAAACTCAGTGAGTGAGGGTTATTGGCGGGGACCTCACTGATTTCAATAACAATGTAAATTTTCCACATTCCTCAGCTGTTCAACATCTGAATGTGGAAATGCAGAAACAAGAACAAAATTAATATTTTATGTTTGGCAAGAGTGGAGAGATAAGAAAGTGAGTGAGCTAGGGTTCTGAGTACTCTGGGTTCCTAAAAACAGTTAATATGTAAACCATGCATCACCTAATCCATTGTCTAGCTAACCTCAGCCTGCTCACTTAGTCAGACTTCTCCAAAGTGCTAATCAGAAAGATAGACAGACTCAGTTCTGAAGCAAACAGTGAAGTCAAATCTGTTTTTAATAAAAGCATCTCACTTTAAAAAAAAAAAAGAATTATGGGCCTGGAGAAATGGCTCAGTGGATAACAGTAGTTGCCACACAAGTATGAAGAGCTGAGTTCAAATCCCCAGAACTCATGTAAAGGCCTGATGCAAAGCACAAGTGTCTATAATAATTTTAGCATGAGGAGATGGGAGCTTAAGGGCCACCTAGCCTGGTATATGTAGGAGGAAGATAATCAAGAGACTGTCTCAAAAAAGGGGGAAAGTGAGGACCAGCACCTGAGTTGGTCCGCTGACCCTCACACTCATGCTGTGGCACGCATGTACCATATTTACACACATCCGTAGACATATCAGGAAGAAGAGGAGGATGAGGAAGAGGGAAGAGGAAGAGAAGGGGAGGAGAAGAGGATAAGGGATCAGCAGCAGCAGAACCAGTTCAATACCTTCCAAAGGCAGGCAATAGAGGACTGGATCAAGCTGGTAATGTTTTGGTACCTCACTCCCAAGTTCAAGCAGATTGAAAGCAACTGACAGGCGCATTACCCTGGTTGACATTTGGTTGAAAGACCTCCATGCCATGTTGTTCAGACAGTATATTTGTACAGACCCAAAGCACAAAAATGGCACTTTCTTTCAATAAAAGCCATGGTTAAGCCTGAAAGAAAAGGGTGTAATTATCTAAATTTAAAACTAATGGGAGCTTTAGACATTAACAGTTGAAGACCTCTATGGTATATAATGTTAGCTGGAGAAATTTTAGCTAGATAGTAAGGTCTTAAGTCTTTAGTGTCTCAATCCTTGTGACAATTTGGGAAGCGACTTAAGCTAGACACCAGCTAATGTCGGGAGAGGTGGGGTCAGTTAACATGGAAGTGCCAAGGGATTCCTGAATGACTTTGAACTTCCCATTTGACCTTTAAGTCATTTTAGAAGTAGAGGGAGACTGGTTGGCTGCCAGACGACAGCGTTTATGGTAGGGTTCAACTTTATTTATAAAGAGGTTTGACATCCTTAGCTCCCAAGTGCTTTCCTATTAATAAAATGAGCATGTTAAGAAGGTCACAGAGTCCCATGCTAGTCATTTACTAATGAATTGGTTAGGAGGTTGTGCACATTTTTATGTGCATGAGCATTCATATTAGATGGGCAGAGAAAAACAAAGTCAGGAAGACAAGCCATGACCTCCAACCTCTGCTTTCTTCAGACTCTCTCATCCTAGACAAGCATCTAGTCAGGGAGCCTGAGGTGAGTCACCAAGGCTGAACCACAGTTCATAGTAGTTCACTCTCTATGAAACCAGGGCTTTTGCCTCATGAAATCCTACCACTACATTCCTCCCAGAGCACCTGCTCCTTCCCATTCCTACACAGTCAGGGCTCTGAATTCCTAGTGCTCGATACCTTCTTAGTTATTTGCCCACTGACCACTGGTGGCTTCACCATCGACTGATATGCAATCATGCCCTCTCTCTCCAGAATAGAGGCTTCGTCAGAAGACACAGATTCCTGTAATTTCCTCTAGAATTTTGTACCCAGAAGGACGATCAATGTCATCATGTGCTGTGTGCCACCTTTTGAAGGCTATAGTGGACCATCACAAACATTAGAATCACTAAGCATCATCTTCAGATAAGCTAAGCTACTGGAGGTGACATGTCCAGGTTAGTATGGGGCCAGTGGAGGCAAAGATGGGCAAAACATCAAATGCCTTGAGTTTTCAATTATGACCTCTATAGATAATTTAAATGTTAATGTTTTAATTGATCATAATTATTAATAACATTAATAATAGTATTTTTATATTAGTTGTGACATTTCAGAAAGACAACAATAATACTGTAAATCTACTTTCTACAACTGTTCAATATACACAAAGAAGGACCAGGTGTTAGGTATCTAAAGATTTGAAATATTCTTTGCTAATCAAGTTTCCAGATAAATGTTATCCAATGGGAGAGTAGCACTTTCTAAATCTGCTCAGCATTTTAATCCCTTCTGTCTAGTGTTTCCTGTGGTTCTCACTCTTAAGGCCAGGGTTTTGTATGTATGGCATCTTTTGAAACTTCAAAGTTTCCTAGAAAGCTAAAATGAAGGGGAATGCTCCTAAAGTTGACCAAGAGAATGGTGCTTTGAATCCAAGTGTGCAGGAGAGGAAATTACTTGCTTTTCAGAATTGCCTGGAGAGGAAAACAGATGGCCTCAGGCCTTCTGAACAAGATTATAGTTCTGAGGCCTGAAGAGATGCTCAGTGGTTAAGAGCACTGGATGAACTTCCAGAAGACCCGGATTTAAATCCCAGCACCCACATAGCAGTTCACCCCTGTGTGTATCTCCAGTTCCAGAGTTTCTGACACACTCACACAGACATGCATACAGGGAAAACATCAATAAACATAAAATAAAAATATAATACATATGTGTATGTATTTGTGTGTGTGTACATATGAATATATATATATATATATATATATATATATATATAAAGCTGGATGGTAGGCCGGAGAGATGGCTCAGCAGTTAAGAGCACTGACTGTTCTTCTGGAGGACCTGAGTTCGATTCCCAGCATCCACATGGCAGCTAACAACTGTCTGTAATTCCAAGATCTGACAACCTTACACAGTTATACATGCAGGCAAAACACCAATTCACATAAAATAAAAATAAATATTAAAAAAAAGCTGGGTGGTAATGGTGCATGTCTTTAATCCCAGCATTTGGGAGTTAGAGGCAGGTGAATTTCTGAGATCAAGGCCAGTCTGGTATATAGACTGAGCTCCAGGATAGTCAGGGTTGCAGAGAGAAACCTTGTCTCAAAAAAATAATAATTAATAATAATAGTAATGATAATAATAATAATAATAATAATAATAATAGTTTTTACCTTCAGAGGAACTCAGAACCCTGGGAGATTTGCCTGTTTTAAATACAAACCTGCTAAATGTGATTATCTATTATATTTCAGACCTTTTCAAATGCCACTCTACTTTTAGCTTTGGCTTACTATATTTATTTTATATAAACAATATACACTGCTTCTAGAATTTTCTAGGTATATCCCATTGAGGCATTTTATGCTTCTCACCTTGAAACATATCTTCTAAGCTTCTAGCCAGTACTCAAAACTTTGAGACTAAACATTATTTCATGTGTTCACATGCTGCGTATTAGGATATTGTGAAGTTTTAGTTGAAGATATGTTTCATTATTTGTTTATGCTGTGGAACATTTGTTTAATGATGCAAAGATGTGTTGCATTCTTTTATGTTGCATTTGTTTAACTCTGTGAAGCTGTGTTACCTTGCCTTGCTAAAACATCTGATTGGTCCATTAAAGAGCTGAATGGCCAGTAGCTAGGTAGGAGAGAGAGAGGCAAGTCTGGAAGGCAGAGAGAATAAGTAGAAGGAATAGACTGTGAGGGGTAGGGGATGAGAAAAAAAGGAGAGGAGGCCTGCAGGGGTCAGCCACCCAGCTACACAACAAGCCATGGAGAAAAAAATTAAAGAAAGGTATGTAGAAAGTAAAAATCCAGAGACAAAAGGGGGATGGGATCATTTAAGTTAAGAAAAGCTAGCTAGAAACAAGCCAAGCTAAGGCTGAGCATTTATAAAAAAGAACAATTCTCCATGTGTTTATTTGGGAGCAGGATAGCAAACCTCCAAAGAGTAAAGAATAAAAACAAAAACAAAATAAAACCCAACGACATTAGGGTGGACACACAGTAGCTTCAGGCTGCTACATAAAAGTCGCCCTTGTGTTATGTCTGAAACTGAAAAAAAGAAAGAAAAGAAACTCTTGTTTCATTTCCTGTACAAACCAATGTTTTCTCTTTAACAATCATTTTTCAAACACTGTCACTGCAAGAGTGATGAATCAGCGTTGAGGGAATTGTTGGGACTTGTTCCTATTACGACAAGCCAAATAGTTTTGGGTTGGTTGTTCTTGGATTCTCAAGGGATTATTTATCTTGGGGTAAAGATGGGCTGCAATTTGCAATGATCATGTGGTACGGATGTTTAGTCATGAAGGTGACCTCAAATGAGACAAGCAATTTCTTGGTCTGACTATACTAAAATTCAGCTCAAGTCCACCCAGTGGGTAAGCTCCAGAAGGAGTTATACTGAAATGACAAGAGAGTGTGAGGGACTAAGATTGGAATGTGTGGACAGGCCAGGAAGAGAGAGGGCTGGAGCCAGATGAAAGGGTGTGTGCTCAATGACAGGATGGAGAGGCTGGGCACAATTACAAAGGGGTGGGACAAAGCAACCCTTGTATGCTTCTAGAATCTCCAACTCTGAGCTGCTTTGCATTTTCTCACTAGGAAAATTGCATGTGACATTTAATATAAACCTGGCTGAGCAGGGCAGTACACACCTGTGACCTCAGTACTTAGAAGGCTGAGGCAGGAGCATTGCTGAGAGTTCCAGGCCAGCTAAGGGCTACATAATAAGAATCTGTTTAAAAAAAAAAAAGAAAAAAATCAAGCAAGCAGTTAATTAGAACTGGAGGTTCAAGAACTCCTACACACCCTGATGCTCGTGGCCTGGGGCAGTTTACAGCAGAACTATTGGCTCAAGAATGCTAGAACTTTCCATAGGCCCTCCCTTTCAGGCCTTCCTCAACCACATCTTGATTCCTGCCTTTAGCAATTTTCAATGTGAGGCTTCTGAGCCAGTAGCATCAGCACTAGGCCAAAAAGCTTCCAATCAGGCTTGACCCCAGACTGACTGACTCTGAAACTCTGGGGTGGGGCTGGGGGCGGAGTCAGCAATCTTTGTTGACTGGAGCCTTCCAAGTAACTAAAGTTTGAGTACTATGTTTTTAGATGATATTACAAGATAGTGTCGAGATGGGAGAGCACGTACATTGTAGGAAAGCACGTGAAAAAGACAAGACCCTCAAGTATCAGATGAAGAATTTTCTAGTCCTGGTATTTACAGACACCTGTAAGGGACTTGGGGCTGTTGGGTGGGCTCAGGACTTCACCATCTCTTGCTTTGAATCTCTCCCTGATTTCAAACTTCTCTCCACAGTGCTACTGGAAATTTGTATTTTTCCTGAAAACTCTGACCCTGTTGAATCCCAACTTAAAGCCCTTTGTTAGGAGCTGGGGAGACAGCCCAGGAGGTAATAGTGTGTGCTCCACAGCATGAGGACCTGAATTCACGTGTCCAGTACCCATGTAAAAAACCTCATGAACCTGTAATCCTCAGTGTTGTGGGGGCAGAGACAAGAGAACTGTAGGGGCCTGCTGACCACCAGCCTAGCTCCAGGTACAATGAGAGATCCTGTCTCCAGAGAAAGAGGAGAGGGTAGAATCAGATACCCCAAATCATCCTTTGATGTCCAGGTACACAAATGGGTGCACACACACACATGCACATACAACACACACATACACACCTGCCTTCACTGGCTACATCCGCCTATAAGATAAAGCCCCAAGTGCTTGTAGACAACCCCAAATCCTTCATTATCTGCCTCTGGTAACTTTTCTGACCTTGTTTTCTTCTACAGCCATGTTTCCCTATCTGCAGGAAGCTTATACTGTCTCTGACATCATGTTTGACCCTGTCACTGACCTTGGTCAACAGCATGGAGCTGTAGGGACGGCCACCACTCCCTAGCAAACGTGAAGTGTGACAGTGTCATGCCACCTTATTCTTCTCCTTTGCCATAAATGAAGTCATTATTATCTTTGGGCAAGGCTGGTTTATTTTTGTTTTCAAGTTATGTGAGACTAACAGAAAACACACAAGGACCCACCTGAATACATAGCGTTGAAGAGCAAGATGTTTGAGTGACCAGCAATGATAGGATTTGGGATTACTTGTGACTTAGCCCAAGCTGACTACATCGACACTCCACCATGCATGCAGTGACTTCTCCCTTCTGTTCTTCCTTGCTTTCAGTGACTTCTCTTCAGTTCCTCATTCTATCCTTAGCTCAAACGGTGAGCTCTCAACCTGGCCTTTATCTCTAGTCACCCTCCTATAGATGCCACAGACCTGTAATTGTGTCCTGGGAGCTGTGTTATGGGTTTACCATCTAGTAACATTATTATTTTTTAAATCATACCATCTCTTCCCTATTTTACAAAATCATCATTATTCATGAGGATACTGGCTCAGAGAATCAAAGCAAGATGCCCAAGTTTCCCAGCCACAGTAAGTGCCAGGGCTCCCATCGGGTGGGAGTCTGGCTTTGTATTCAGCAATCTGCCCTGTGCCACATAGCTCTGTCCCTCCCCAGCTGCAAACTTGCAGATCCTCCCACTCAACTGGGAAGGAAAAGTTTACAGCAACAGCTGAAAGCCACACTAATCTCACACTTGCAAGATTTGCAGCTAGAAACATATCCTGGGCACTGAGAAGACACTCACTTTTTCTGTATGGTGTACTTATCCCAAGGTAGACAAGGCATCGGGAACCACAAAAACACAGGGCTACTTTGTCTGACCTTTCCCCTCCCGGGTCCAGGCTGCAGGGGTGGGGTGGTATGACAAGATAGGCAGTGGCCACTGAGAACACAGAGGTCTTTGGGGTTTGTTCCAGAGGAGAAGGCTCACAACTCCAACAAGTGATTCATGTGAAGTCTTAGGTTTAGAAACACAAATAAGCATGTAGTCAAATATCTATTTGATTCTCAGATTTAACACAAAAGGGGTGGGGAAGATCTGATGACAAAGAACTGAACTAGACCACCTGAGTCAGACATCCCATCAAGTACATAAAGTAGAAACACAAATTTCTGTTTTCTGTCAGCTGCTGACATTTTGTTATAAGGTAGAGAATTGTCATTGTGTTTCTGCTTCTCTCACACACCTTTAAACAGACTAAAAAAATCATAAAGTGCTAAAAATAATTCCTTCATCACCTTGGTCAGCCTTACGAGACAGACAGAGAGAGAGAGAGAGAGAGAGAGAGAGAGAGAGAGAGAGAGAGAGAGAGAGAATATCAACAAAGTACCACGACATTCTTCTTGAAAAACACTCACAAGGTTACAAAGCCTTGATAACTAATTCAAAATCATTTATCTTCCCCATCTTTTCCCCGTAGGTTATATTTATTACCTTTAAATGATACCAATACCATCAGTAACATTAACATTTTTCTCTTTGGAGAGTACAAAGCTGCTAAATGCTCCAAATGACTGTTGGGCCAGTTTGGGCAGGTCTGATGTACTCTTAAGACAATCATTCACTTCACAATAAATAGTAAGAGCCAGCATTTATTGAATGTTGGTGTTATGCTTAATAGTTTTCAGATACTGGCTCATATAATTTTCCAAACAACGAGTGCAATCAATATTATCACTTTGTAGATAAGGAGATCAAAGTAGATGCAGAAAGCCTGAAGGAGACCGAGAGGGAGTGAGGCTGGCAGGGGCAGTAGCTGCACAAAACCAGAGTTAATGATTCACTTACAGCCCTCAGGCAGCTCCTTTCAGCAGAGTCTGTATAGGAACACACGAACACACACACACACACACACACACACACACACACACACACACACACACACACACACGCCCTCTTCATCCCAAGGAGAAGCCAGTGTCCAGCAAATCTTTCTCCTTTCCTCTGCCGGTTCCCCTCCCATCTTCAACTCTCCATCCCAACGAGAGGCGGTGTCCAGCAAATTGCTTGGCAACGCGCACAGGAAACTCCATCCAAAGCCCGGGGTCCAGGCGGCCCCTGGGCGCTGTCCAGCGGGCAGACAGCCTGAGAGGCCAGGCTGGGGTCCTGTCTCAGAACACCCCGAAGCTGGGGCGCAACGCCAAGGCCAGGATTTCGAGCGGGGGTGGGGCGAGACACCGTCTCCAAGGACACCTGTTGTCGCCTCCCCACTCAGGACAACGAAGTCACCCAGGCCGACTTGGATCTTACGGGAAGGCACTGGCAGGCAAGTAGTGCTGGGATGAGTGTGGGGGCTAGGGGTATCTCCCGAGAATCACCTTGTGGAGGCCGCCTCGACCCACGCGTCCTAATCGGGCCCCCTGTGGCTGATGGTACCGTGGCGCTCCGCTTTTGCTTGTACACGGTGCTCGGGATGCACGGCGCTAGGACCTGGCAGCCGGCGACCCCCGCCGTCCACCTGCGGCACTTAGGTCGCCCTCCGCAGCGGGTTGTACTCACCAGCATGGTGTTAGCAGAGTCCCGGCGTCGGCGCTGAGGTCCGCGCCACCACCAGCTCCCCAGCCCAGCCTCCGTCCTGCTGCGGCTCTAGCAGAGCTCCCTCTCGGTCACCGCGCCGCCACTGCCCGCTCGCGACTCTGGGCTCACAGGGCGCCCGCGGGCTCCAGGAGCAGCTCCCGCCGCTCCTGATTGGTCGTAGCGTGTGCAAAAACCGCGCTCTGATTGGACAAGAGGAGTGAGGTGGGCGGAGTCACTCCCGGAGCCTAGCTGCCCTGGCCTTGGTGCCCCGGCCACCTCACCTGGGGCCAGCAGGACTCTAAAACCTGCTCTAGTCCCCTCTGCACTCAATGGTGTCCCCAAACAGTTGGGAAAAGGAACAGTGTCGCAGAGGTGGTGGGAACTAGGGATCGTTATGGAGACCAGCTACTCTCCCTGTGTGCTGGTAGTTGTGAACCTCCACCATGCTGGGAGAGGCGCTCCCCTGGCCTCTCTCATGCAAGCTATGTTGACTTACATTTATTTTCCTGAACTTTTTACTGTAGGGTGTAGGGCTCAGGACAGACATCTGTAAACAGTAAGTGCCAAACAACGTTTGTGAACTAAAATTGAACTCCACACACTATCTCTGTATGGTCCCTGCCTACCAGAGCTCACAAAGGGGAAGCAATTTGTCAGAGAGCCCAATATTGTCAGTATATTAAGAACACTGTGCTGGGTACTGTTCAAGAAAAGAGCAAAATGGGCTGATGTCACCGACAAAGAACTTAATACCTAGCTGGAAAGATGAGTCTGACTCAATACTTAATAATTACTCATAACTTAATATTAACATTGTGTATATTATTTGTCAGCATTATTCCAAGAACTTTACACGCTTTTATAACCCAGAAATTCAGGAAAAGTCTGTCATAAAGACATCTATATGTGCCTCAGGGATAGAACACAGACTTCTGAAGATGTCAGCATTTCATCTGAAAAACAGCAGCAGGGCCCTAATCCCTGAGAGGAGAAGAGGCATCCATAACTGTTCCCGTCATACATCTCTTCCTTCATAGTTCTTTAAACCTCTCAACGTTCCCACCTATCTGGTCTGGATTTTTCTAAAAAATGAAAACAAACGGTGTTAATCTGCATGCCACTCTTATATCTGCTCTGCCACCCAGATAGGCAATGGATAAAATCAGCTACATTTTTTTGTCATTTATATTAATGAACAAGTAAACAACACACCATATGCGACCATTTTTCTACAAGCATTTCTCTCCTTCTGTGCTTTTAGGCTCACAAAACCCTTAAGTGTGGCTTTTAGGAAAGTGCTTAAAAGATACCAGATGGAATCCAGCTTGACCTATGCTAAACAGTGAGTACAACTACCCCAGGTCAAGTATAAGAATCATAGTCATAGGAGAAAAGTACCTTCATTTTCTGCCACTTATATTAATGAACAGACCATGGATCCTTTTATTTTAGGAAAGGAGATCAGACATGAGTTGAGCCTCAATTGCTTGGAAAATAAAGTAAAACAGGACAGAGGCTAAGTGAAGAAAGTCCTTTTGGGGACATCCCCTTTCAAGTCTCAGAAACAGAGGCACACAATAACTTGTGACTCCTGGCTGATCACTTTTTGTGGCCGTGGCTTTTGCCAAAGCAGAAGTCCCATTTGAATTGCTCATACACTCACTTCAAAGGAGAAATCCTTGTTTCTGCCAGAGTTGGAGGCTGACCCAAGATGATGTGTCAAACTACTCAGTTCTGGCTGCTGTGAGCTAACCTCAGCCCACAAATAACAAGGGAGAGGGTGAAGACTGTGGAGTCTAGTTGTCTTGTGGGTGAGGTCCCATACACATAGTTCTATACCCTGTCTCATCTAGGGAAAAAATAAAAATAAAAAAGCTTTACTTAGCTCTGACATTTCTTCTCTCCTGGCTACTTAGCACTCAGGACTCAACTAAAATATCCCTTTCTGTATGAGGCTTTCACCAAGTCTCTCAGGCACACAATCTATCCATCTTCTTCAACTAGGTTGCTTTGTAGCACGCTGGGCTGCAGGGCATGGCCCAACTACCTAGCTTCCTATCAGAATACAGTAGGCACTCTGTAAACATGAATGAGACTAAATTTTCCAGCAGGTTAATAAAGTGCTAAACACATTCCTATTCTAAACTTCAACAGGGTATCCTCCAGTTCTTTAATGAATAGATATTGACTTCAAGTTAGCGTCTGTTCAATCCAATCATAAATATTGGGCACTCTTAAGTAAAGAAAAATGATAGTTTTATTGTATGTACATAAGATGAAGTGAAAATATATAGGTGGTAGTTTCTCAAGAAAATTAAGCACAAAGTTGCAACAAAACTCAGTAATTCTGCTTACATAATCAAAAAAAAAAAAAAACTAGCTGGGAATGGTGGTTCATCCCTTTGAATCCCACCACTTTGGAGGCAGAGGCAGATAGACCTTTGAGTTTGAGGCCAGTCTTCAAAGAAAGTTCTGGGATAGCTAGAGCTACATTTGGACCCTGTCTAAAAATTTCAAAAGAAAAGAAAACTGAAAACATATTTGTACAAAAATATTGTTCAAGAATATTCATCGTATTGTTATTGATCATAGCTAAAAAGTACAAAGCCAAGATGCTCGCCAACTGTTCATAAACAACATAGCAAATACCCACTATAATAGAGTATTATTCAGCTACAAATGTTATGCTAAGTGAAAGAAGTCAGAAGCCAAAGGACACATAATGTATAATTTTATTTCTATATAATATCTACAATAGGCAAAACTGTAGAGATATTACAGGGACCTGATTAGTAGAAGATGGAGAAATGAAGGGTCATTGCTTAATGATGACCAGGTCTCCGTTAGGGGTAAAAAAACCCTTATAAATAGAGAACAAATATCTGCTGGCTTGTGAAAACAAATCTGTTGTTATTATACAGCATACATTCTAAGAGTGCAGATAGTGCTCTGAGGAAAGCATTCGTTAAATCCTAAAACGAAAGACCTAAGAATATACTTCTTTAAGTAGAGGGACTTTAGTGGACCTATGAAAGGAAGCTTAATATACCTCATTTGGGCCTCATGTTCCCACTTCATCAGCCAAGAGTAACAATTCATGTCTTAGATCTGTGTTGTCAATAGAATGGTCTGTGAAAAATGAAAATATTCTTTTTATGTCTTTATATCTTTTTCTTTGTGTGCATGTTATTTTGAGATAGATTATCACATACCTTAGGCTGACCTTGAACTCACTATATAGACAGGGATGGCTTTGAAGTCCTGCTCCTCCTGTCTTCACCTCTCAACAGAGTTGGGACTATACAGGCACACACCACCATAGCCAACAAAACTTTTTTTAGATATTCAATAAAATAGTCATTAGACACGTGCTATCCGACTTGAAATATGGCTAATTGTTACTTGTAATACTGAATTTTCAGTTGTACTGAAATGTGAATAGCTAATGACTACCAAACACAGCAGTGTAACCTGGGCTGATTTAATGAATGAGAACCATGTGTGGTGGTGCATGCCTTTAATTCCAGCACTAGGGAGGCTGAGACAGGTGAATCTCTATGAGTTTGAGACCAGCCCGGTCTGTAGAGTGAGTTCTAGAACAGCTAGAGCAAAATAGTGAGACTGTCAACAAAGAATCATATTAGAACATCTTAGCTGTAAAGGCAGTCAGTGAACCTGTGTCTATGCTCATAGCCTGGCTCAAGGCTGTATCCACTAGAAGCCCTTCACTGTTCCTACCTTCCTTTGCAGTGTATCCATGAACATCAGTTCAACAGTGGTTGGCTGTGTTTCTAAGCAAAGTGCTTCCAATCACAAGTATTTATGGAACACACTAACATAGGAAAGAGTAACAATTTCAGGCAACTTCAATTTAGGCTGGAGAGATGGCTTGATAGATAAGAAAGGGTACTGTTCTTAGAGAACCTGTGTTTCATGCCCAGCATCCATATCAGGCAGCTCACAACTGCCTGCATTCTGAGCTCTAGGAGTCTGACACCTCTTGGTCTCCTTGGGTACATACACATGAATGAGTAATAAATAATTATTTTAAAGGCTGGTCTTGAAAGTTAAGAGGAAGGGACAATCAAAGAAATCCTTTTAAAGGGCATGGCCCTTTTCTCCAATGACCCACACAATGTTCTTCCAAGTGGAGAATTTTGCTGCCAAGACACTAAGTTGGAGAATCTTACAATTTGTAACATTACACTTATTTTGATTAGGGGATGGAGCGTGGGCATTCATGTAGCATGCAGTTGTGGTGGTCAGAGGGTAATTTTCAGACATTGGTTCTCCTCTTCCACCATTTGGTTTCTAGAGATAGAACTTAAGTTGTCGGGCTTGGAATCAAGTGTCTTTACTACCTGTGACACCTCAATGCCCGAAAGAATCTTTTAAATCACCCCCCCACCTCAGGTCTTGTAACATTCTTTTTTTTTAATATTTATTTATTTATTTTTAAACTTTATTTATTTGCCTTGGTGTTTGCCTGGAACTGGAACTAAAGACAGTTGTTAGCTGCCATGTGGGTGCTGGGAATTGAACCCGGGTCCTCTGGAAGAGCAGATGGTGCTCTTAACCGCTGAGCCATCTCTCCAGCCCCCGCCTTGTAACATTCTTAACTCCCTCAATACACCTCTAATCATCCTTTCACTGAATCTGAAAGCAATAGGATAGCATGAAATTACTTTCTAACATAGTATCCTCCAAGGCAAGATTGATTCATTGCATATTTATGGAGCTGTTGTGTATTTTGTGTCTAAACATCTCTAGATATTATGGAAAGAAAGAAAGAATCATTGTCACTTAGATCCAGGCAAGGGGGTAACCAAATAGAATTCCATTAATATATATCAAGTATTTAGGATGTTGCCTGGTATGTAGTTGTAGAAGTTATTCGATATGGATATTGGTATTTTCAATCATTAAAAGCTCACAATCAAGTTTCAGAGTTACAGAGCACATCAGCAGTAGAATGCTTGCCTAAGTGCATGTGAAACCCTGAGGTCCAGCCCATGTGATGAAAAGGAATAAATTGATTAATGAGAAAATCAAATTTGTTCTTTAAAATCTCATGTGGCTTTTAGTTTTAAGAAAGCTACGTATTAGAGATTGTCAACAAAGAAGAGCAGAGCAGACTCGGGGTGTGGCTAAGTAGGAAAGCATTTGCCTAGGCTCTGGGTTTAATCTCCAGCACTGCAAAAAATAATCAATCAAATCGCCTTAAAAAAGAGCCTTGCTTGTATTGTTGCCATGGCCTGGAGTTCTCCATTTTTTCTCCATAAAAATGCAAAAGTATTTTTCTTTTCCCTCAGCACCCAAGATTTATTTCCTAATAATCCCATCCTTAAAAAAACAAAACAAAACAGAAAAGCCCATTTCTCCTTTTCGTTCTCGTGACCTCTTTGATAAATGTTTCTTTGAGTTGGGAAGATGATTTTTTAAATTCTTATAGTTTACAACTACAAAACTGGAATCCCTACTGGATTATCATTCTCCATCTTAGAAGAAAGGATTGGCAGAGTAAATTGCAGAGACTGTGTCTCCTTCATCACTACTAGGAAAAACAGAAAGGAAAAACAAATAAGCCATTCTTAACTAGAAAGAGCTCCAGGTGCCAATGTCAGGCCCTAGGATGGAGAAAGGTCAGATAATAGGATGACCTGAAGTAGATGGACCCAGGATCACTTCTCTGTGTGACTCCACAGCTGTTTATACCAAGGCCCAAACATCTATGAGCCAGTTTCTCACCCAAACATAAGTGTTGTATCAATATCAAAGAGTAATTTTAATGAATAAGTGGAACAGTTGTACAAATGTTTGACACTTACAAAACGCTTAATTGCTTGCTAAATAAGTAATGAGGGCTTTTATTTGTCTATTTATTTGGGGTTTTTTTGGGGGGGAGGTGTTTTGGTCTATTGTTTTTTGAGGCAGGGCCTTTCTATATAGTTCTACTTGTCTTGGAACTTGCTATGTATACCAGGCTGGCCTCCAACTTACAAAGATCCACCTATCTCTGCCTCTCAGGTGTTGGCTTTAAAGGCATGCACACTGCATACACACAGCACACTGCAGGCTTGGCGGCTTTTTCAAAAAAAAAAAAAAAAAGAAGAAGAAGCTTCACTGTTATTAAAAGTATAGCATTGCTAACTGTCCTCTGCTACTCCCGTTATCAGTGGGTCAGTCCCCAAATCATCCCAGGGCTGTATCCACACAGCTCCACCAATTCTGCTTCTAGATGTGAATTGCTAGCAGAAGCCTGAGAGTCAGGGATTTGGCAAACCCCGAGTCCAACCCTTTTATCTCTCCAGCTGGTGGAGAACAGCCCGACATTTGCAGCTTCCACAGCAATGATCAGAACCCACACCCCTTTATTGTTTTCTTCTTTTCTTAAAGATGGAGCAATCACACAATTTCAGCAGGAAAATCAAACCTTGAACCAGAGAGAGTGCTAACAGAACTGTGAACTTTCTGATTCTCAATTCTGAGCAGCAGCAAGAAAAGACATCTGGTGTTGGCAGAATGGGGGCTGAGCTGGATAAGAAACCTGGCCAACTAATCAAGTCATGTTTCAGGATTATAAACAGTAACTATCCTGATAAAATAGGAGTTCGTCTACTATCCACTATGCACTAAGTAGCCAGTAGGCACCACCAACCAACAACATCTCAACCATTCAAGAGGAAAATTGTACTCTTTTGCATCCATAAGGCCAAAGCACCCCAGAAAAAGCCAGTGTTTACCTGTCTTGCACTTCTTCTGTCTGTGTTCACCAGCTAGGCCAGTGCCCATAGAAGCCAAGTTTCCTTTGGTTTTTCAAGACAGGGTTTCTCTTCTTAGTCCTTGCTGTCCTGGCACTCACTTCATAGACCAGGCTGACCTCGAATTCAGAGATCCACCTGCCTCTGCCCTGCCGCCCCACCCACAAGCCGAGCTTCTAAATCATAAAGAGCATCAAACTCTCCAAAGACTGTAGTTGGAGATGCATATTCTGATTATCTAGTGAGTATGAATGTGAAGCCGGAAGTTCTGAATTTCCAGCAAGCTTCCAAGAAATGCTACTTGTTTGGGTACTTGAGTTGCCAAAGTTAGCCCGGAGCTATCAGCCTTGGTGGCTCATTAAAATGGCCCGAGAATTCTCAAACTGTGTGTGCCTCCACTGGTCCTCAAGAGAGGATGATTTTCCTAGTCTGAGGTTGCAGCTCCCACAGACTGTTTTCAAAGCTGTTCTGATGAAGGACCAAGTAGCCGGCCAAGTGTTTGGTTGTGGAGCCGACAAAACATCTGCAGTCTCCTGAGAACACCCCGTGACCCTGTGCTCTCTTTTCCCAGCAGCTCAGGCTTTCTGTGGCTGGCCTCCCAGGGAGGATGCCCTTGAAGGAAGGAGGTCTCTCTCCCAGCAAAACCCCAAGCCTGGAAGAGCCTACAGTCACCACCTGTTTCCTTGAAATAGTTCGCAGCTGTGCTGGATGACCTCACCACTCTGCCTCTGCCATGGGCCAAGTTGATCTGGAAAGCTCTCGTCCCAAGACTGGACTCTCCCTGCTAAGGACCAAGGAGCTGAGGGCTTTAGCTGCAGGGAGAGGCAGAGCTTGGCTGGGGCCCTCTGAAGGAACACAGCCCCACCTTGAGTCCCGATGACGCCCTGTCCCTGGTCTGCATAGCTGTCGTCCTGAGTGACACTTTTCTCCCATGCACATCCTCTCCACATACTTGGGAACTTGAAACCTCAAGGGGTTCCTGCTCCTGCTCCAGTGTCTTAAGAAACATTGAAGTACAGAAATAAGAACTCAGAGTCTGTTTCTTCTTCCCCTTCTCAAATGCAACCACCAACACCATCTGGGCTCGGGTCCTTCTCTGAGAATGTGTGTGGTTCTGGTTTCCCCTATGCATTTGCAGTGATACAAACTGCAACAAACAGCAGTACATCGTGTCAAGTTATTCTGAATGCTGTCTCACTGATTTGGGCATCTTCCTCATGTAGTTACATACCCTTTTTATTTTAACATCCTTCAAGCTTGTCTGGAAATCAAAATCTCGGGGGGGGGCATTATTTAAAATACAGAGGTTGACAGGTCTCAGCACAGACCTATTGAATGAGAATTTCTCTTGGAAGAGACTAGATAGTCTTTCTTTTTCGATTTTCTAAGTATCTCAGGTGATTCTTACTATTCTTTGTATTTACAATGGTTACATACACTCCATGTATGGGTGTACTATTTCCCCCAACCTCCTCCCCGGGCTGGATATGGAACCAGAGTCTTGAATATGCCACACAGGTGTTCTACCAATGAGCAACCCCCTACACAGACCTCTGTACCACCACTCATCAATTTACCTTAGGTTGTTGGACATTTAGGCTGATCTAACAATTTCTTATTGTGCTGGATGTGCATAGGAGCCCATACACAGGTGTGTATGTCTGTAGGTCAAGCCTCTCTGAATGGAGCTGCTGGATACAAGCCTTATGGAACTGCTCTTCTCCTCTAAACACTTCCTGCTTCCTGGAACCTCACAGGGTGACAAGACCTTTTTCTGTGTTGGTCGTGAACCCAGAGTGTGGCCTTGCTGTCCCATGCTGTATGACTGTGCTATACACTAAGCACCAGGATAAAAATTTATAAATTGTATAGTCAAGACTAGTTCATCTATTAGAAACATAATGCGAGTCACATACATTATTTGAAATTTCCAGGAGCCACATTCATCTCAATGTATTTACTTAATCTCATATTTATTCAATCTAATAAAAACCACCTCGATGAATATTCAAATACAAATTATTATAATTTTTGCTAGGTATTAATATTCACACATACTCACATTCTTATGCTGAGGGTTCCCTAAAGGACTGGTAGGCTAAATAATACATTAAAAGAGAACGTATTTGGCTCACAGCATGTGGTCTGAGTAGTTCAACAACAGCTGTCTCACACACTGAACAGGCTAAGAATCTGGTAGTTGTTCAGTCCATGAGGCCGAATGTCTCAGCTGTCCCAATCTGACACTGAGGGCCTGGGATTCCTGGAGAGCTGCTGATCTCAGCTCTTTTTGGAGACCAGAAAAGCTGTTCTAAGATCAACAAAGTACTGCGGTAACTGCAGGAAGGAAGGACTAGCTAGCAAGAGTGGTGCCAAGCAGGCAAAAAGCAAAAGCTTCCTACTTCCATGTCCGTTTATCCCGGCTGCCATTTCTCAGGAGGGGCTGCTCACATTTAGCATGGGTCTTCCTGTTTCAAATAAACCTGACCAAGGAAACCCCTCACAGGAATGCCCAGCAGTTTGAATTTTAATTGATTGCTGGTTCAGTTAAGTTGACAATTGAGGTCAGCCATCTCACCTGATTACCAACATAGTAACAGTTGGTATTAGGCGGTGAGGTCTGGGGAGGTAAATGCCTGTGTGCAGGATTAATGCTTATTGGAAGATGTTCTAGACTGGTCATCTCATTACCTCACCATGTGAGGATGCAGCATCTCTGAACCAGAAAGTAGTTTCTCACTGGACACAAATTCTGCCAGGGCCTCCCTCACTTTTGAACTTTCTAGTCTCCAAAACTGTGTGTGAGGAACAAGTTTGCGTTGTTTATGAGTTTCTAGGCCTGAGATCCTTTGTTTCAGCAGCCAGGATGTACTCAGGCAATACTCCACATCTGTTTCTTCATGTCTTGGAGAAGGGGTGTGGATTTCACACTTAGTGCATCCTCCCTTCAGATCAGATCGTCAGATGGCCAAGCCATCTTCAGCTCCACCTTTTATTGTACGTGAAAGATATTTACAAGGAACAGGCTGTTTTGGGACTCCTACTATTCACTAATTGGTCATCAAATGAAGGAACACTTAATAATTGTTATAAACCCATCAGCGGGAATCCTCTTCACTTGCCCTTTGTCCCTTAGCTGAGAAGTCTCCATGTCTTGCCAACAGAGCTCAGTACTGTGTCACCGGGACGCTGGGCAGTAACAAGGAGGAAAGTTCTGAATAGAGTCTGGGACCCAACAACTCTGGAAAGATGACATTGCTTAGAAGTCATGGTCTAGAACCATGCCCCTTCTAGCAGGGTGAGGTCCATAATTGACCTACTCCTCAGCTAAGAAATGCAAAAGCAAAACTGGAATCTGTTCATCAAATTCCAGAGCGTTTGCCTCTCTTTTGAGCCCACTGGTGGCTCGACAATGGATGTTCAAAGGCTCACTCATCTGATGTGAAGAGAGCTGGCATCCTATTACATCAGCTGTGAAAACTGTGTCTTCAGAGTTGGTGACACAGGTAGCAGGCACTTGCCATCAACTCTGATGATGTGAGTTCAAATTCTCTAGTCCTACATGAAGGAAAAGGGGACTGACTTCCATGATTGTCCTCTAACCTCAACACTCAAGCTGTGATGCCCTCCTGAATATATATTTTTAAAATTAAAACTACTCTAAAATAGTGGGGTTAAACTCCTGGTTAAAAACATGTACATGGACGCCCCCTAGTGTCCACTAATGTTATTACATGGGACTGGCAAATGGATTTGTGGATCTGCCTAGATTATAGGCTCTAGATTGCCATCACTGAATATATAAAAATATGATAACTATCTAGGAAGGTCCTTGAAATTATCAAAGTATCACCTCACTGGAAATGTTTGGACTCACTGAAATATCCCTCCCATCTTGCATGATCTGGCCAGCCCTGAGAGATTTACTATTGCGGGTTGGTTTGTCGATGTATCACGTTTTTTCTAACCACCGTGTTCTACTGTACCTGGCTACTGCCAAGTTAGTTAGTTTCTGTGTTTACAGATATACATGTTCATGCCTGTGGGCTTCATCTGGATTGTCAGGTCCTCACAAAAAAGACTCAAACTCCCTTAAGCCTCTGGGCTTGCAGATTCATATAAGTTTAGGATTAAATTTAGGGTCAGGGCTATTAATGTGGGATGTCTTTCTGTACATTGTGGATATATTTGCTTTCATTTGTTAGTAAAAAAGCTGTTATTGCCTATGGTAAGACAGCTTACAGCCAGTTGGTAAATCCAAGCAGAGAGATGGGGAGAAGAGAATCGTAGTCAGAGCAGATGCTGCCAGCTGCCTGGAAAAGAAGCAAGATGTGAAAGTACCGGTAAGCCACTGGCCATGTGGCAAGACATAGGTTAATAAAAATGGGTTGAATTAAGTTATAAGAGCTAGTTAGTAATGAACCTGAGCCATAGGCCAAACAGTTTGTAATTAACATAAACTTCTGAGTAATTACTTTATAGGACGCTGAAGGAGGGAGAGATTCATCCACACTGTGGGGTTAGGCAAGACACAGAAAAACTTTCTGATTACAAGTTAGAGCTAGGATTAGGCATTCATTGAATAACATTCTCTAGGACCATGTGATAGGTAGTCTTGGCTGTCAATTCAATTGGATCCGAAATCAACACCTCTGGGCAAATATATAAGGCTACTTACTAGAAGTATGGAAAAAGCCCATCTCTCAGAGTGGGAAGCACTGTGGACTGGATATACTATAGTATATAATATAATATACTGGCTATTGCTTTGCCTTGGTTGTGGATGCATCTATCCTATTGCTGGCATGGATACTATTTTCCACTGACATCAGAATCCAGCCTTTTCTGCCTTCAAACATGTACTGAAGGACCAGCAGCTTGCCTTTGGCACTAGATTGGAACTGCTGAGATGTCCAACCTCATGGACTGAACAGCCCCTCAGTTCTTAGCCTCTCCAGCATGCAGAGAGCAGGTTAGACTACCCAGTACATAGCATGAAAATCAATCTAATATATTTCTTTTGTAATGCATATTCATTTCATTGTTTCTATCTCTATACAGAGCCCTGAGTAATGCAAAAGCACTGAATACATTCTGAATTTGTAAAGAAATGAGTGTTGTCTGCTCAGAACTCCTTTCTGTTTGTGAAGCCTGTAGTCAAAAATTCTCGTTTCCACCCCTAACCCACAGGGTTTGACTGACACTTTCAATCAGTGTCCTGTTTTCTGATAAGTGGGTGGGTCTAGAATTCAGTTCTAAATGGCAATGAAAGTCCTGCTCCCTGTCCCACTCATGAAGTCCGTTAGCTAGGTCTTTGGCGCTATCTTATTATTCAGTGTGTCTCTGTATAATTCTAGTACTTGGTCTCTGCCCTAATGATGAATGATGTTTTCATTATATCCAGAATGGATCTAAGAGATTGCATTCCACTTAATTCAGTTTTTGTTTGGAAATACAAGCACATTTTCTTTTTTTAAATATTTATTTTTATTTTATGTGAATTGGTGTTTTGCCTGCATGTATAACTGTGTAAGGGTATCAGATCTTGGAATTACAGACAGTTGTTAGCTGTTATGTGGATGCTGGGAATCGAACTCAGGTCCTCTGGAAGAACAGTCAGTGCTCTTAACCACTGAACCATCTCTCCAGCCCTCAAGCACATTTTCATAAGCATCAGAGGAATGGGGGAATTCCAGGTGTTAAGGATGGAATGGCTCTTTATGCAAAGGAGGTATGTTAGGTTGATTTACATACTAGGTGCTCCGAAGTACAACCCACAGCTACAGTCATGTGATGCAGGATGTTTCATTCAACAGAAAGTGTTGTGGAGGATGGTGGTTTCATAGGATTATAACAGAACTTTGGGAATGGAGACAGTTCAGCAATTAAGAACACTATTTTTGCCTAAGACCAGGGTTTGTCTTCAGGTACTTACATTTGATGGATCATAATAGCCTGTAACTCCAGCTCCAAGGGATCTGATACCTTCTTCTGGCCTCCATAGGCATCTGCATAAACACACTGCACATACAGACAAGCAGACACACACACATACATACATAAACAAATAATTTAAAAATAAATAATTCTAGAAGCAAACAATTCCCATAGTCTAGAGAAATTCAGCTGTTGTGACTTCATAGGTTCTGGTATTACTTACATACACAAGGAGAAAGGTGGGTTCCCTGGATTCAAAACAAAATGAAAGCCTAGACTGCAATTCCATCATCTCTACTAAGAGTTCGGGCACTAAGACGTGGAAGGAGGATGACGGAACAGCTTTAAATTGACACTTGTTGAAATGGGAACATTGAGACGCCAGTCTCCTGATATTACATCTTGCATTTTAGCCCCTGAGCCACTACTAGTATCTGCAGCAACGTCACTTTAGGAGGATGGAGAACTGCATCCCACTCCAGAGCACCTCTTAGAGAGTCAGATGCACCTTCATTTCACTCTGTCCCTAGTGGCCCTCTCTCCCTACTACCCCATGTCCTATTCTAGCTCAAGCCCCACAAACTTTGTCCCTTAATAGCAAAGGCCACACCCACTTCTTGGTCTATAGATCCTCAGGTTGTGCTTCTGTTCTGGACAGCACCCCACAGTCTATTAGGAAGCTCTGGGTCCATCCCTTGAAACCTAAAGTGTAGCCTGATTAATAAGCCCAATAAATAATCATAAGGATATGGATTGTTAGGTCAATATTTATTTAAAGCAACTTATGACATAAAATGCAGGGAATGTGGGGATGAGCCACGCATCTGGATGAAATGGACTTCCTTCCAGGCAGCGGGGAAGCAGAGATTGCTGTGCTCATGGACCTGAACTTGAAGCTGCTTCTAGCCATGCCTTAAGGCTACAGCTCGAAGGTCATAGGTGAACCTAAAACCTGTGCTGGCCCAGAGGCCACACCCTTAGGTCAGGGAGGTGCTGAATCTCACTACACCTAACAAAAGCTTTAACCAATACTTTTAGATGAAGCCTTGAATTGCCATTATCACTTCCAGAATGGAGTCACAAGACCACAGCCGGTACTCAATAATAAACTATTTGACGGTAGCCCGGAGACTAACTGAGGTCAAACAGGGGCTTACCTGAAGCGTTGGGAGACTAATGTAGAGTGCCATCAAATGAACTGATGGAAAAGGGAAGAAGGACCCAGTAAGTTGAGTGAGGCGCTTTGGCTATAATTCTGCACTTCGAGCACTTGAGTCATTAATGGCTGAGATATTTGGAGGAAATCAGACAGTGACTCAGTCCAAGGGGACAGTTACTGTGACAGGTGTGAAAAGCTATCAAATAAGCCTTAGTGTGAACAATCAGGTAGTAATATGGGAATTAACCATGTGTGTTACCAAAGAGATGAGAAATGGAAAGTCAGGGAAATTCCACTTTAAAGTTCAGCAGAGTACTTTCTTTGGAGATGCCGGTGGGAAACCCTGAGGTGATAAACTTTATCCCAAGGTAAAGAGAATCCTTCAGTTGGTGTTTCCAAGGTGTGTGTGTGGGTCTGGGTAAATGTTGCTACACTAATGTTTTCCTAAGACATACCATGAATCATTAATACTGACTTTAAATCTAGAGTTTCAACTTTCAACACAATCCCAGGGACCAGGTGCACGGTGATAAGTTTATCTTTCATCTCTTTTCTGCTCCACTTGTTCCAATTGTATATTTTCTATCATCATTTAGGCATTTGCAAAAACACATACAACCATCCCCTGTCACCATTTTATATGGTGACATCACAAAGGACAGTGGGTCGCAAGCCCTCTGAGGTCAGATGAGCTTTTCATGGTGATTGCCTAAGACATCAGAAAGCAAAGATATTCACATGAGAATGCATAACTACCAAAATTACAGTTATGAAGTAGCACCGAAAATAATTTCATGGTTTGGAGGCATCACAAATGAGGAGCTGTATTAAAGGGTTGGCAGTATTAGGGTCACTAACATAGGAAGACATCACCCATTTCTGTGGTCATATAGTACCTTATTTCTTGACTGTAATGTCTTCTAAGTCCCCAGTTCTTTTGATGGGTATTTGTTTCTAGTATTGTGTCATTACATGTAGTTCTGTAATATTCTTACACCTGGCACAATTGAGGCCCACACAGGCGAGTCTTTATTTCAGCTCTACACAAGCAAAGGCCCCATGGGAAGAAGAAATAGTAACTGAGAAAATGCTTCCATAGGGTTGTCTTACAGATTAGTGTGTAGGGCATTCTCTTCATTGATGTGGGAGAAACCCCGCTCATTATGGGCAGTGCCAACTCTGGGCAGGTGGTCCTGGATGGTATAAGAAAGCAGGCCGAACAAACAATGAGTGTTCTTTCATGCCTTCTACTTCTGTCTCTGACTCCAGGTTCCTGTCCTGCTTGACTTCTTGCCCTGATGTCCTTGGAGGATGAACTCTGAGGTTAACCTGTAAGTTCAAATAAACCCCTTTCTTCCAAGGTGTTCTTGGTCATTTTTTTTAAACCACGGCAATAGGCAGGGTCATACTGGTAAAACAGGTAGAAATAGATTTAAGGGAGAAGAAATTTGATATAACACACAGATATGTACACGGTAAGAAACAGATATGAAGCATATCTATGCTGTTAAAATTTCCAGAGATGGGGTCTGGAGAGATGATTAAGATCGCTTGGCACTCTTCCAGAGGACCTGGGTTTGGCTTTTTGCACCTCCAGGGCAGCTGACAACTGCCTCTAACTATGGCTTTCAGGGATCTGGCACCCTCTTCTGGCTCCAAGGGCAACGGGCACACATGAGATGCATGCTCACTCATATAGGCTTGCTCTCTCACATACAAGATAAAATAAACAGATCTTAAAAAAAAAAAAAAATTTCCAGGAATAAGCTGGAGAAATGCCTCAGAGGCTAAGAGCACTGGCTGCTCTTCCAGGTCCTGAGTTCAATTCCCAGCCAATGACATGGTGGCTCACAACCATCTAGAATGAGATCTGGCGCTCTCTTCTGGTGAGCAGGCAGAACACTATATATAATATAATTTTTCCTATTTTTAAATGACTTTTTTATTTAAAAAGTTTTTTTTTCTCACACCCACCACTTCTCCTCCTTCCTCCCCTCCTCCTGTTCTCCCTCAATCTCCACTCACCCTATCTGCCCATTCATTCCCCAGAGAGGGCCAGGAATCCAGGTGACTCAGGTTGGTTTGACATATCCAGTTGATGTAGGTCCCAGTTCCACGCTCTCCCAGTATCAAGGGTGAGTAAGGTGTTCCTCTGTAGGGAATGGGCACCAAGATGTTGGTTCATGCACCAAGAATAAACTCTGGCTTTACTGTAAGAGGCTACACAAACTGCCCACTCTGTTCCACTGACATCTACATTCAGAGAGTTTGGTTCCTTTCCATGAAGGTTCCTCAGCGGGCATTTGAGAGTCAGTGAGCTCCCAATACCTCATGCCAGCCATCTCTGTGGGTCTCCATCTCATGATCCTGATCCCTTTGCTCATATACACTCTCCTCTCTTTCTTCAGCTGGACCAGGAGTTCGACCTGGTGATTAGGTAGGGATCTCTGCTTTTTCCTCCATCCATTGCTGGACGAAGGTTCTATAATGACAATTATGGTGGTCATTTATTTGGTTATAGGGGAAGTCCTGTTTAGGCACCCTGTCCACTATTGCTTAGAGTCCTAGGTGGGGACATCTTGTAGGTTTTTGGGTGTTTTTCTAGTACTAGGTTTCTCTCTAACCACACAAAGGCTCGCTTTTTCAGGGTATTTATTTCTTTCTTCTCCTTCCCTGTTGCTCCCCTCACTCATCCATCCATTCTCTCATGTTCTCTTCCCACCTCTCCTTGCTCCCTCTCCCCGTATGATTCTAATTTACTCAGGAGATCTCTATTTTCTCTTCCCAGGGGGGATCCATGAATGTCCCTCTTAAGTTCCCCCTGTTTCCTAGCTGCTCTGGATTTGTGGATTGTACCCTGGTTATCCTTTGCTTTATGTCTAAAATCCACATATGAGTAAGTACATACCATGTCTGTATTTCTGAGTCTGTGTTATACTCTCCAGATCCAGCCATTTGCCTGCAAATTTCAGGATGTTACTTTTTTTTTTTCTTTTTTCTGCTAAGTAGTACTCCATTGTGTAAATGTACCACAATTTTTTAAATCAATTTTTCAAATAAGGGCCATCTAGGTTGTTTCCAGGTTCTGGCTATTACAAATAATACTTCTATGAACATAGTTGAGCTAATGCTTTTGGGGTAGGAATGTGCATCCTTTGGGTATATGCCCAGTAGTGGTATTGAGTAGACTGGTTTCCAGTTTTCTGAGGAAGCACCATACTGATTTCCAGAGTGGCTGTACCAGACTGCATTCCCACCAGCAATGGAAGAGTGTTCCTCTTGTTCCACATCCCTTCCAGCATAGGCTGCCATCTGTGTTTTTGATTTTAGCCATTCTGACAGATGTAAGATGTTATCTCAGAATTGTTTTGATTTGCGTTTCTCTGATGGCTAAAGATGTTGAGCAATTCTTTAAGTGTCTTTCTTGCATTTAAAATTCCATCGAGAATTTGCTATTTAGTTCTTAACTATTTTTTTTAAACTGTGTTCTTTGGTTTTTGGCTTCTATTTTCTTGAGTTCTCTATATATTTTAGAGATCAGTCCTCTGTCACTTGTAGGGTTGGTGAAAATCTTCTCCCATTCTGTAGGCTGTCGTTTTGTCTTATTGACTGTGCTTGACCTTACAGAAGCTTCTCAGTTTCAGGAGGTCCCACTTATTGATTGTTGTTCTTAATGTCTGTGCTATTGGTGTTATATTTAGGAAGTGGTCACCTGTGCCAATGTGTTCAAGGATATTTCTCACTTTCTTTTCTTTTCTTTTCTTAAAAAAATATTTATTTATTATGTATTCAGTGTACAGAAGAGGGCATCAGATCTCATTTTAGATGGTTGTGAGCCACCATGTGGTTGCTGGGAATTGAACTGAAGACCTCAGGAAGAACAGCCAGTGCTCTTAACCTCTGAGCCATCTCTCCAGCCCCTCTCACTTTCTTTTCTAACAAGTTCAGTGTAACTGGGTTTATGTTGAGGTCTTTAATCCACTTGTATATGAGTTTTGTGCAGGGTGATAAATATGAATCTATTTACATTCTTCTACATGCCAACATCCAGTTATGCCAGCACCATTTGTTGAAGATGCTATCTTTTTTTCCACTGTATATTTTTGGCCTCTGTAAAAACAAACAAACAAAAAAACAAAACAGGTGTTTGTAGGTGTGTGAATTAATGTCTAGGACTTTAATTTTATTCCATTGATCCACAAGTCTGTGTTTTTAATGCCAGTACCAAGCCGTTTTTATTACTGTAGCTCTATAGTATAGCTTGATGTCAGGGATGGTGATGCCTCCCAAAGCTCTATTATTGAGCATGACTTTTTTTTTTTTTTTGACAATCCTGGGCTTTTTGTTTTTCCATATGAAGTTGATTATTGTTCTTTTGAGGTCTGTGAAGAATTGTGTTGGGATTTTGATGGGGATGGCATTGAATCTGTAGATTGCTTTGGTAAGATTGCCATTTTTACTGTGCTGATCTTACCTATCCAAAAGTGTGGGAGATCTTTTTAATTTTTGATATTTTTTTATGTCTTTCTCTAATGGATTAAGTTTTTGTCATACAGGTCTTTCAATTCTTTGGTTAGAGTTACCCTAAGATATCTGATGTCATTTGCAATTATTGTAAAGGGTGATCTTTTCCTGATTTCTTTATCAGCCCTTTTATCATTGTGTATAGGCGGGATTTTAATTTTTTTTTAGTTAATCTTGTACTCTTCTACATTGCTGAAGGTGTTTATCAGCTGTATGAGTTCCGTGGTGGAATTTTGGGAGTCATTTAGGTATACTATCATATCATCTGCAAATAGTGATAGTTTAACTTCTTCCTTTTCAGTTGGTACCCCCTTGATCTCTTTTTGTTGTCTTACTGTTGTAGCTAAAACTTCAAGAACTATATTGAACAGATATGGAGAGAGTGGAGAGCCTTGTCTTTTCTTCTGGTTTTAGTGGGAGTGCTTTAGTTTCTCTCCATTCAGTTTGATGTTGGCTGTCGGCTTGCTGTATATTGTCTTTATTATATTTAGATATTTTCCCTGTATTCTTGATCTCTCTAGGACTTTTATCATGAAGGAGTGTTGGATTTTGTCAAAGGCTTTTTCAGCACCTAAGAAGATGATCATTTTTTTTCTTTCTTTCTTTCTTTTTTTTTTTTTTAGTTTTGAAAAAGAAGTAAAAGTGTACTTATTTCCAGATGATACAGGTAACAAAACTGCAGAATTTATGGAGTCAATAAAAAAGGACATTCTAAAACTAATAAAGCTATAGAACAAACTTCAAAATAGAAAATTGGGTGATATTTTGATATGCCAGATATGAATGCTCAGAAATTAAGAGCCAAGGACAATTCTAATGGCAGCAAGGCCAGCAGCATTTCTTTTTTTTTTTTTCTTCCTTCTTTATTTTGTATTTATCAAAAAAAAAAA
>PVIH01007019.1:0-104753 GCA_004025045.1 Sigmodon hispidus
TAGGACATGGGTATAGGGCACAGAATTTGCAGCTAGCTATACACAGGCCTTGCCTCAAAGCTCAGAGTGCAGGGAAAGGTCAATGCAGGGCCCTGCAATTAAGAATTTTGAATTTATATTTTAATAATGCTTCAAAATAAAATTTGAAAATTTTCATATAGAATAAAAATGCAGTGGGGCAATTCTTTTAGCAAGGTCAATATAAAAAAGCTAATATGTCAGACAAATCTTTCAGTTTCACAGTTATTATAGGCAAATGTAGGTTTTGAAATTTCAAAAATTCTGTTGTTAATTTTTGAGAAATCAGTCTAGTTCCCATTTCCAGGTGAACTGTCAGATGTGGAGGCATTTTCCACAGGATAGCTGTGCTCTAAGAGTTCAGTAATGTGACTCAGTTTGGATACTCCTAGCCTTTGCTCAAAGGTATGCATAAGCTTTAGACAGTACAACAGGTTATCACCACCCACAAAGTTAAAAACAAATGCATGAATGAAATTCATATTTAAATAATAAAATGTATGACCCTAAGTCTGCAGGCTGAACAGGCCTGGCTCCCTGGACTAGGTCTTGTCCTAACATTTCTACTGTGGAGAGGGAGACAAACAGGAAGGTGTAGAATTCAGTCTCCAGGAACAGGAAGGTGTTGGTAGGCATGCTGTGGTGAAATGTTGTACATTTAATAAAACCAGTCTGGAATACTGTAGGGAGCTGTGTACAGCCACACCTTAAGATGGCGTTGGCCTTGAGTGCTCTCCCTGGTAAACAACTCCATATTTGTCTAAGGCCAAGGATCTGGCTTGCTTCCACATATCTGAGCCTATCGGTGATGCCCACGTGGCTATCTTGGATTGGAAGCCCTGAGGGTATTTCGCTAAGAGCGGGCTTCCCCCCAGGGTCGTTCGTCGTCCGTGAGAGAATGGTTGTTCATCTGAGTGAGTGAGTGAGTGAGTGAGTGAGTGAGAGAATGAGCTAGTGAGTGAAAGATAAGAAGATATCTGAAAGGCCCGAATAAAGTGCAGAGAGAAGGATCCGGTGTTGCGTGTTCCTTGCGGGACGAGGTGGCGCGCGACAGAATACCAGAAAACAGATCTACCCACAGTCAAATCAGGAGAGATAACTTACATCTTTAATCCCAGCACAGGGAAAAACAGGAAGTGGTGAGCTATGCCTTTAATCCCTAACTCCAGAGACGGAGCTCTTTCTGTGCTCCTGTGAGTTCAAGGCTGACTACCAAATAGTAGTAGCTCATACCTTTAATCTTAACCTGTATGTGAAACTACTGGGTGAAGAAGGTATTTAAGGCAAGCATAGAAAGACAGATTCATTCTGTAGAAGTGACGAGGAGCCAGGCCAAGGAAGCTGAAAGATAGCTGGCTGAGATTTGACTGGGCCTGTTTCCTCTCTCTGCTATTCCAGCTTTTCCCTGATATCTGGCTCTGAGTTTTCATTTAACATAACCAGAATTTGTGCAACAGCATACTCATTGCTGCCACTGTCCTGCCCCAGATAAGAAAGAGTATCCATTAAATTGCACTTTCCTGGGGCTGTGCCTCTGTCCTTAAACATCTTAGCTGGGCACAGATCTAAGAACCTCCATTTTAGGCCAGAGCTGACAAGCTCACAGGTGTCAAAACATTGCAGCCTGGCTGGGAGTGGATTATGTTTCATCGCACAGTAAGACTCAGAAATTCCTGGCAAGCTAGTAACATCCCTTCAATATACATTTAAAATCTCAAGCATCCCAGAGTTTCTTTCTGTACTTACGAATGAGATTCAAGACTGATAGTCTGGAAACGATAAGCAACGGTTATAAAATCAGAAGAGCGGTGAAGTATGACTGAGCTGCAAGCTGCCCTGGGCACACTGCCTTTCCAAGGGTAGCCTGTGATGGCTCACAAGCACTCCCTAGACTAGCTGATGGCCACGCAGAACTGAAGCTGGCACAAACTCAATGACACTAAGCATGTTATTGTGGAGATATAACGTCAAAGACTGCAAAAATGTCACGTGACAGAGTGCACCTGGGCATGGGTTAGAGGTCACTCAGTGGGACTCAGCAAGATCTGCTTTACAGTAAAATTTCACATTAGCTGCTTTTCTTGTGCTGTAAGCAGATGACTGGCAAGGAGCACTCTAGGAGGAAGGTTAGCTCTGGCTCATGGCTTATGCAGACATACAGTTCACTCCAGCTGGGAAAGTATGGCAGCCTGCCCTGTGTGTGACCAGTGAGGACAAAGAGGAAACAGGAAGTGAATCCAGGCTGTGAATATCAAGGCCTGTACCCAATGACCCACTTCCTCCAGTGAAGCTCCACATCCAAGTCTACAGCCTCCTGAAAAAGGGCCACCTGCTGAGGAGAAACAAGCTCAAGCACATGATTCTGGATAGGAATTTATGCTAGATGACTGCAGTTATGAAGGACCGGATTGTATGGAAGGGACAGAGCTTTGACTGAGAGAAGCTCCTTAAATTTTAATACAATTGGAGCGTTTCAGAGTGGACGAATGCATCTAAGTGCGTAACTCTCAGGGTAGGGCTGTCAGAGCAGAATTAGACCAGGCAACTATGTTAAAATGCCTAGACCATTGGAGACCTAAATGTGTTTTAGAAGCAAAGGCCTTTAGGTGTAAATTAAAAGCCGACACCCTAAGATGCTCTGTACCACCACAACAAATGAAGCATCTGATATCCAAGCCAAGCTCCAGGCTAGAGTCCATCTGTGGCACCTGAATCCAGCAGTGAACATGCAACACCATCACTTCCAGCCTCTGTTCCAAAGCTTTTTCCCAGTTCTTATCTATCAGACTCAGACTCTTCACAATGCTTCATGATACTTTGTGAGGACCAAGAGAGACATCTCTTCATCTCAGCTCAGAAATTTAAAAACTAGAAAGAAATAATTTTAATGTATTGGAAATTATTTACTTTAATGTATATGTGATATTTTCACTTTGTAAATCTTAAGAAATCAGAGTTTATCACTAACTTTTCTACTCTATTGTTTTTCCTCTTTGCCTTTATCCCCACACAATTTATTCCCATGCATTTTCACCCATGTTCCTTCCGGATCATCACAGTTCAGTTTTTATCTGGTCACTCTTAGTATATCACATTTTAAACAACTTTTTTTTTTCCTTTTCTTTTTTGGTTTTTCGAGACAGGGTTTCTCTATGTAACTGCTCTGGCTGTCCTGGAACTCACTCAGTACAGCAGGCTGGCCAATCTACTTGCCTCTGCCTCCCCACTGCTGGGATTAAAGAAGTGTACCATCACTGCCTAGCATCGAACAATGACATGCACGCACACATACATAGACTCATATATGCACATATCTACAAACATATGCATTCACACAGGATATGCAGAGACATTCACACAGACACAGATTAGACATAATGCTGTGGCACAATTGTTATAATATGCACAACTGAAAGGGTCTTTTTCCCTCTGGGAAATAGTCAATGCAGTCCTAGTTCATAGGTTTTTAGCAAACTCATTATCATTTAGTGCAGACTTAGAATGACTAGTAACAAAATGTTGTACAATCTCTGCCTCCCCTCTCCCCATTCCCTCTCTGTCCACCTTTCTCTCTGTGTAGCCCAGGCTGGCCTTACGCTCTATGTACAATAAGGATGACCTCATCTTACTGTCTCCACTGTCCACGTGCTGGGCTGCTAACATGTGCACTAGCCTCAACACTCCCATGTTTCTACTTTCACTATGGAGAAAACCTAGATTTAAAAACAGTTTGCCAAAAGCATGTTTAGGAATAATAATGGCCACTGTGATAGTAACCATTTTGATTTTCATCTTTTGAAAATGCTGCAGTGTTCATAGGCAAGGTGCATATTATTCCGATTTAAGACGTCATTGCAAAATACAGATATTCTTGATAAAGTGAAGAAAAATACATATATTGTCATAGACACAAAAGAAAATTTAGCCAAGAACTACTGTGCCAAATGGACTCAAATTAAGCTTGGGCTTTCAGGCATCAGGAAAGAAGCAATACTACATTTTACTTCTCTTTAAAAACCAAAGCCATGTTTGTGTGCTAAATAAGTTTGTTACAACCACAGAAAAAGACTAGGGTTGAGAAAATCTGAATTTTATAAAATCTGACTCCAGTTCTCCTAAATTTGCAAGAAATTTTTTATTTCATTATTTTTGTTTGATAGTTTTATTATAGAAATAGGTTTCAAAAGAAAAACACTTGTAAACACCCCCACATTGTCTGTGCATTACCATGAAGGCTGGGGTCAATGTCTATAGATGTGTGCACAGTGCTGTTCTGCTAAATAGGGATATTTACAAAGCTCTACTTTTCTTCTAGTTAATCTTAAATATTTACTAAGGATCTGTTAACTCTCCTTCACGTAGGGAAGGGATGTTGCTGAATTAAACAGCAGTTCTCAAACAAAAACATACTTATGAATAATAATGGCCACTGTGATAGTAACAATTTTGATATTTATTTTTCAAAAATTCTGCACTGTTCACAGTAAGGTATAGGCTATTTATACAGAGCCATTCATTACTACTTTATAAGTAATTAATACTAATTCCATATTACAGATAAGTCCTGGGACTTAGACACAGCCAATTAACAGCACAACATTTCTAAGGATAATTTAGTACACAGGCAACGTCTCTAACTCCAAACCCATGCTCTAAGCCTGTCTCACATCTCACTGTTGCAGAATTACAACTCCAAACCCATGCTCTAAGCCTGTCTCACATCTCACTGTTGCGGAATTACAACTCTGTGGATCTTTGTTTCTCGATTAAAAGTTGTTATCCAAAGCCAAAGAACTCTACTGCATTCTTAGCAGAGTAGTTTTCCTTTATGTGATCCTGACCTTGGGCTCTAGTCTTTCTGTTCCCAACAAGAATGCAGGTTAGTAACACCAGCACATGTAAGACGGAAACTGTCAATGAAGTGCAGTGACAATGCCATTTCCCTCCTCACGGATTATTTAAAGTTTTGGTACAAATTGGCCTCTTTTCAGCATATGCTTTCTCATTGTTAAGCTAAATAGAGGTCTGCTATATGACAGTAGCAATCACAGCATCACGACAATTGTCTAACAAAAAGCATTATATGAAGGGCATCGGAAACTAGATGTGAATGGAGCATGTCTGTTACATGCTTGCTTGGATGCTTCCTGGCCAGAGACCTGTGTATATCCCTTAGAATCTGCCACCTACCAATCGAGAGAGAAAAATGGGAAAAGAAAATGCATCCGTCACCATGCAACACAGAGTATGGATCGCCTGGGTAGTTTTGAGGGATGTGCCCAGGAAGCATCCCATAGAGAAGCAGACATTCAGACAAGGGTACAATCTAACAACAGTCAGGTGCATCTCACGGGAAGAGAGTTTGGAAGGCACTGGATTAACTGATAGCATGACAGATCTGCTTTGAAGAAAAACAACTGGGAGGCAGGAGAGATGGCTCAGAGGTTAAGAGCACTGGCTGTTCTTCCAGAGGTCCTGAGTTCAATTCCCAGCAACCACATGGTGGCTTCCAACCGTCTATAATGAGATCTGGTGCCCTCTATTGGCCTGCAAGCATACATGCAGGGAGAGCATTGCATACATAAATAAATCTTAAAAAAGAAAAACAACTGGGGCTCGGATTTGGTTTAGTACAGAATAGTTTAAACAGTTTTGTAAAAATAAGAAAATGTCATAGCAAAACCCATTAGTATGCATAGTCAACATATATTAATAAAAACTTTTAAAAATCCTTAATAATCAAAATATATTTAAATGTGTAGAAAAATCAAACACATCAAACTAAGTGACTGATGATAAACATGCACACACACTTCACCTCTGTGCCACCACAGATGCAGGAACCACATCAATTGTGTGCTTCATCCCTTGTTGTCTTCAACATTATTTTAACTTTGTTTTTCTTTTTTCCCTTACACATTAGAAATCAGAAAAATTACTACTTATATTTTTACTCAAAATTACCAAATATATTTTCTTAGTGTGCTTGTAATTGCTAAAAAGATCAGAACTAAGACCCAAAAAGAGACTGAGCAATTAAAAAAGTAAAATAATTTGCCTAAAGTTGCTAAATTAATGATTCTAGTAAAAACACAAAAACTGCATACTAGATAGCTTACAGGAGTATTCTAACACACTGCTTTTGGAAACAAGACCTCTTCAGTAAATCTTTCTGCTTGATTTTTTTTCCCATTGCTCGATAACATAGTTATATCTATACTGTTGTTTTTTTGTTTTTTTTTTCCTGACAGTATTTCAGATGAGGCCACTTTATACACAATACCCTCTTGAAATAGCATTCCCTTTCCCTAAGCTTTTATTTAATTAGACTTACTGAAAGAATTATGTGATTTATATAATTAAAAAGGAGATTACATGTTCCTTAATTACAAACTAACTTCTATGCTTTGCTATTATTGCAGACCTTGATGCATTCATTCACACTCAGTTCTCACATTGAACCCTATTCATAAGTCACTGCAGAAATAAATACTTGCTCTCAGCAGGGCTACCTGCACAGAGACCTGAGCTGCAAGGGATCTGTCTCTCAGCAGAACCTTCTGATTGCAAACCTCATCTACAGGAGTGTTCATCTCTCAGCAGTATCTTCTTCATAGAGACACTCACTGCAGGTATACCTGTCTTCAACAGTGTCTTCTGCCTGGGGACTTTACCTTGGACGGCTTGCTGGCATCCATGCTCTCTTTGAATTTCTCCTGCACAGTTGCTACAAGCTGACAGAGCAAGGCACCATTATCCAGCTTCTCCATGAAGGTTTCTGCTGTTATCTCTTTCCCTAAAATAAGACAAGAGAGCATTACAAAAACAGTCTTCCTTACCACGAGCATCAAGATTCATACTGAAGAGCATAATTTCACTAGGAGCTGTTTCTACTCATTCTCAGTGAATTCCCTGAAATAGGGACTCACTATAAGAATGGTTTATTTAGCATTTTATGGCTGGAATCTCAACATTTTATATTCATTCTAACTCTACAAAAATTGTATTTCACATTAATTTAACAAATGATATCTTGAGTAAAAGATTCCTACCATTTAGCAAGCCGACAAAATGAAAATCAGTCAATGAAACTCAACCAGCCTTCCAAGAAATTGTAAGTTTATGAAAACAAAATAAAATGTATTAGAACTAAATGTATATCGCCTCTCAGCATGTAAAGACATTGAGTCTCTCTGATTTGTTCAGTTCTCATGTTTGGTAGCCCATTCAATTGTTTTGGTCTGCAAAGCAGAACTAGCATTTTGTATCTATAAGATATCTACTTATAACAACAATAGCTTAATTTGAAGAGTATCTGATTAGCACTCATTAAAGCATAGTTTTACCCCCAGCAACACATAAGAAAATTTATGTGTGGTGACACACAACCATAATCAAAGCATTCAAGAGGTAGAGGCAAGAGGATCAGAAGCTCAAGATTATCCTTGGCTGCATTTCAAGTTGAAGGCCAGCCTGGAATACATGAGGCCCTGTTTAAAAAAAAAATCAAAAAGGGCTGAGGAAATGGCTCAACTGTAAAGTGTTTGACATGCAAGCATGAGAATCTGAGTCTAGCACGAGAGAGAGAGAGAGAGAGAGAGAGAGAGAGAGAGAGAGAGAGAGAGAGAGAGAATGAATGGCTTGTAAAAGGAAAACTGAGGTACAGGCTTTTAACACTGGCATTGAAGAGGCGGAGACAAGAGGTTCTCTGGGGTTTGCTAGCACTAATGTAGCTGAGTCTGTGAGCTCCAGTTTAGTGAGAGACTCCATCTAAAAATAAGTTGGAGGGCAACTGAGGAAGACATCTTCTGTGGATCTCTGACCCCTCCTTAAAGGTAAGTAAACACACCCATAATAACCAACCACCATACAGGCATGTGCACGAACACACACACACACACACACACACACACACACACACACACACACACACCACGAAAGAAACTTAAAAAGGAAATAAAAAACCTCTTTGGTTTTTAAAACAGAATAGCACAATGGTACGTACATAAACAAACCATCACTGACAACTCCAATAAGAAGGCCACTAAACCTCATCTAATCTATACTAAGCCTCATCTCTAAATGCATTGTTCTTGATTAAGACTCAGGTAATTATTGTAAAAGATACAATCTAAGTAAGAATATAAGAACTATTTAAGCATTCCCCTCAGATGGCAACTCCACAGGGCAGCCTTGCTCCTCCCTCCCTCCGTCCCCACGGGGACTGTCACGGGGCCACCAACGCTCTACAAGCTTATGGTCTTCAAGCCATCATTTCCACGCTTGACTGCATTCCACTTAGTCATTTCCTTTTCTGAGATGATCCCCAGAGTCTGTTTTCTTTTTCCCTTTTCCCTTTCATTTTTGAGATAACTTTACTGAGATCTACTCTATATCTTTTATCATTTGCCCTTCTAATGTATATAATTCAAATACTATGCATATATTCAGAAATGTACGGTCATCAACATAATTTCAGAACATTTTTATCAGCGCCCTTTCATCCATGATTCCCCACTATATACGCAGATCCATCGCTTGTGTCTTTCCATAGCTGTCTCAACTCAGTTTTCTAAGCCCTCCCCTTGGCATTCCTCACATTTGTTTTGTTTTGCTGCCTTGATTTCCCACAACTTGAAAGTCATAAATCCTGTTGTTTCAAACTCTTTTGCCCCTGCCATCATGGTCTGATGACTAACATGTTGATCAGAAGAATGGGGCTGTTTCCTTGGTCTGCAGTCATTTTTTATGCTATACACTTTTTCTGATTCAGCATTCAATCAGACACCTTTTCTCTTGATCTCACCTCTATCTTGTAAAAAAAAAATCTATGTAATTATTCTAACCCAATGGCCTCCAGTGATGCCTCCAATCACCTTTGTGATCAAATGCTTCTTCTATGTGCCTGTGGTTCACATATCACCTTGATCAGACACCTCCCAGACTTTCCACTCTTCCTTGCGTGTCTTCTGTGTCCTGCTCTCTCACTGGCTGAATCTCATCTCCCCTTACTCTGCTTCCTGGAAATGATTTGGCAGGGTTCATTACTTTCTTCTGAATAGTCAGTCTCACAGACAGCTATTTTCTTCTTTTGCAAATAAAGCTTTATTTCCTCAATATAATATAACCTCTTGAGATGTATCTTTTTAAATCTCCTGTAGGACCCGAATGTAGCTTGGTTGGTACAGTTCTTGCGTGGCACACACACACACACACACACACACACACACACACACACACACACACATACACACAAAGCCCTGAGTCCCACTCTGAGCACTATAAACAATGGGTTTGATGATGCATAGCTATAGTCCCAGCACTCAGAAGGCATAAAAAGCAGGACCTTGTCTATAAATACATACATTTAAAAACTGAAATCTACAGAAGTAAGCATTGTGTGTTCATGTGATGGGCACTGGGTAAACGCAATGAGCAAGCATGTAAATTAACAAATTTAAAACTTTTAGAAAAACATTGGGCTATTTCCTTATCTTAACAAAAATGTAGGTGATGCAATTCCGTAGACACTTAAATAAGCCCAAATGAGTCACAGACAAATTACTGATTTATATTGACAGTATTCGTAGTTTGAATTTTAAGAAACATCTGTTTAAAATGACTTTCATGCAATCTAGATGGGGCTATACAAGAGGGAAAAGGAATTAGTTCTTACATTCTCTTTTTCCCTGCTGGATAGCTCACTTTTTAGCCTCTGGTTAAGATAATGACTTCTGCAGGTGGCAAAGACACAGTGCTGTAAGTGCTGACCACAGAGGTTCCCCTGGGCAGGCTGCTTTTATTTCAGAATTGCAGGGAGTTCAGTCAACTCAGAAATGAACATTGAAACACAAAATGCAAGCAGGACAGATTGTATGCTGTGCTCCCAACATCAGGAAGAAAGCTATCCTGCAAACAGGCATTAATTGCCAAAAATTGTCAGTTTATTAAAATGTTTAAATATCAAGATGAAAAAACTTTACACCAAGTTCTTAGCTGATTTTGTTGAATGATCCTTTTATAAATCTCTTACAGGATATCCTACCTCTGGAAGAGAGTTTGATGTGTTCTCATTGATTTAAGCCCCATAGCAATTTCAAGACTCATCCTCATATTTTCAAGTGACTAGATGATATATAATAAATTGAAAAGAATTTTTGATAATGAGAAAAAAAAACAGCTTTCATTAAAGAACCATCAGAAATTTGCCCAGTTACACTTTGCACTTGATTTGCTTTGGAATTCCCAAGTAGCCTTTGTCCTGCTCTCTATGAACACTTAAAAAACACACACACACTGAACATCTGTATCCAATGAAGAATATATTAGGTGTCAGCTTTCAATTCTGTGTATTTTATAGCTTAGAAAGGTGGATATTTTTTGGCTAAAACTGAGACTGTTATGTACTTTATAGTTGAAATCAATTGCCCCAAATGAAGGAAAAATGCAAGATCGAAAGTTCTATTTTTAAAAATCCTTTACATGTAATATATTTTCCATCCAACTATTATGAGTCACTAAGCATATATTTTCAATGTGCTGTATAATTGTAAGAAGTCAGTTATAACATTTTTATAGGATGATACACTACTAACATTTTTATAGGATGATACACTACTTCACTTACGTTCCACACATACCACTAACGGTGTTTAAGGAAAAAAAAAGGCAGAACATAATGGCAGTTGGGTTTGCCCATAACAAACCCATAAGAGCAGGCCGTGAAGAATAAATAACAATTCCTTAAGTAAAATTAACATGTAATTAATAATCTCAGCTTCACAAATCAAAATCAAGTCTTCTTTATCTTGTTGTGTTAGGTGACTCGCATATCACATTATAAACACTATACAAGGTGTCTCTGCAGTCAGAGCATTGCCACATTCTCAGCCCCACCCTTCCCATGTCAAAGCATGTTTAGAGAATCAAGAGTGGTGACAGATGGCATACTGGAACCATCCTGGATTATGAGATGCTTCAGACCATATGTGTCATGGGCTTAAGGGTCAATGTAAAGTACTCTAATCTTGAAGTTACATTATTATTTTCTGCATAAACAATAGTGAACTCTGATTTTTCAAATCCTTTCAGTGGTGAGTGATACCTGGATGGAAGACAGTGACTGAGGATTCTGACTGAGTATCATGATTGGTTACTGCCTCTTATAGCAGTAGACTAAACGAATATGATTAGCATCGGCCTTAGTATTTTTTAGGAAGGGGTTGAATAACTAAAAACAGCATGCCTGCTCATATGCATTAATATACAGTATCTTCCAAGAAAATGTGTGATACAGTTTCCATAAAGATTGGCTATCAATCTATAAAATGTTTTAGACTGGCACTACCTGAGTATGAGGACAAGGATCACTTTATCTTCAACTGGAGTAATAAGGGATGTGCTTCCCCCTCCCAAAAAATATTAGCATTCTCAAAGAAGAGACTGTATCTAATATTCACATGTGACATTTGAACACAGTGTGGCAGGCAAGAATGCTCACAGTACTCCAGAGTGCATGTTACTATTTTACACCATCCCCCCTTTTAAAACAAATCCACACAGCACATAGAGAAATGTAGGCTTTGACCCAGGCCTTCCAGATAGGTTCAAAGTCTATGCTCTCAGCCATTTGACTTGACAACTTCAATATTTACTGAACATGTAGTGACTATTTCCTACAACAGAGCATTCCTGCAAATAAAATTATTGTTTTCTTTCCTTACATAGAAATATCACAAAAGGTTTTATAGAAAAAGATGACCTTAGGACTGAAGATAATAGTCTGTGAAATGAACAGGGAGCCTAGACCAGGACTGAGAAGATCATTCAGCCACGCTCTGATGTCTGCTTTGGAACACTGCAGAAGAAAGCTAGTATAGTTTCAGTGTCTAAAGATAATCTTAATGCTGCTGTACCTAACTCCACTCTGGCCATCTGCACCTTCAACCTCAATTTATTTTCAGTCATAGAGAACTCAAACATGACTCATTTTCTAGTGTAAAAGAAATTACTAGGCATTTTTAATAATGAGTACCTTATCTCAAATTACTTTGTATTTTCAAAACTGAATTTTGAAGAATGTGAGACAACTTGTTATTGACTCACATCATAAATGTGAAGATCTCTGAAGACAAGAACCCAATCAAGGAAGAACCTCCTGCCCCAAGTTTACTGAACAGCAGTTGTATTTAATAACAATAGCTTCAAAAGATGTTTACTTTTTAATAAATAAAAATATAGTAGATGTGTAGAAATAACTGAAACATATATCTGTGTTAAACTGGAAATTACTAAATTTTCTTTTACATGCATGTAGAAAAATCAGAAAGGGGAAACTGGCCATAGTATCAAATATCAATACATTTTCTAAAAATAAGTAAAATTGATTCAGCATAACAGCTTTTGGGGTAAATTAAAAATCACTCAAAATATAAACACATAACTTTTCATCCAGAAGACCTGTAACCATTTATAAAAATATCAACATTTTGATGCAAATGTGTCTTGACACCACTCTTTCTTAACACATAAGTCTTTCTTAAAAATATAGTACAGTATCTTCCCTTAGTACCATGGAACAAAACTACTATAAGACAAAGAGAAATTATCATTTTTAAAATATATAAAAACTCAAGTGAGATGAGAATTTTGTTAGTACATCTGTCTCAAACTGAAGCTAACACAATCCTCAGAGGTACTGCTATCAACCATAGTTAGATGCGCTTAACTCTACATCATGGATTACTGCTATCACCCTGGGCTGTTTATCTACTAACAATCTTCATGGTCAAAACAATACCTAAATTTTCCTTCAAGGTTTTTTGGCATGATCTTTGGTATTATGGTTTTGTAGAGACATAAATAATGGGTGAATAACACTTGTTCATGAGTAAAAGGAACAGAATCTACTCCCTACAGTACAGACAGAATATGCGTGTTTATTGTCAACAATGGGTAACAGGAGCCACCACTGAAGGAGCAGCCCAGGATACATTCTTATTGAAGATGGTGGGATCTTCAGGACCCAGCCCTGTCTTTTCTAAATGTTTATTATAAAACTAGTCCATGGCCCCAACTACTGTCAGGAAATGCAGCAGAGCTACAGAGAATAATTGCTGTAACATACACAAAGACATGTGAGTAGGTGAAAATAACACACAGTGACTGTCTCATGAGTAATATTGGTTACTTCAATTGCACACTTCCCAAAGAAAAGCCAGCAAGAATACAACTAAGGTTGATTAACTGTTGTATCTTTATCTCTATGCCTAGAATATGACCAAAGTATTTATTTTTTTCTGCTGATTAAGCAAGATTACGGTATCTAAAAATTATAATAGCACATGTCATATTGGAGACATGAACATAAATATTGGTCTATCAGCAAAACAAGCATTCTTTCATCCATCAAGCTATTTTTGGTCTTCAAATAACTTTAAAAAAAAATCTATCTCTTGGGTCCTGCCTCAACCTGATGTTAGCCTGTGTTGACTACTCAAGGGAGGCCTTACCCCCTTTCAGGAGTGGATGAAGGTTAGGAGATGGAGAAGGTGGAGGGGAGGGAGGGGGAACAGTGTAGAGTATGTAAAAAAATTTATTAATAATTTTAAAGTATTTTTTAAAATCATCTCCAATGGGCAGCTTATGTGTAGGATCAGAACCATCCAAGTTTAATCATTGACTTTCCTTTAAAAAGCATATTTTAAAAGTTACATTTTAAGCAAGTATCTTAAAATGGAGTCAGGAACATTCTGCAAGTATGACCCCACAAGAGCAAAAATCTAAATGTTTTACATTTCTGTCTCACTAAAGAGTCTGATGTTTTATGTGAGAACAGGATCAACATGGAGGACCATCACCAGGATAGCTCTAGGTTCCAAATACATAAAAGCTAAGACATGAGAGAGAGAGAGCTATGTATTAAAATACACGAATTTTTCTCAGTTGGTAAAAAAAAATTTTAATTTTTATTTATCTTTTTTATCTATGGGTATGTGTGTGCTTGTGTGAGTTTATGGGTATCATGCAGTGCCCACAGAAGCAAAAGCAGACAATAATATCCCCTGGAACTGGAGTTACAGATGTTCTGAGTACTGAGAACCAAGCTCAGGTCCTCTGCAAGTGCAGGAATTGTGCTGACACTCTGATCATTCCAGCTGCAATAATAAATAATTTTACCTTTGCATTTCTAATGAAAGTACATACCAACAGTTTCTTACTCTGTGTAAGAAAGTCATCTTCTAACAAAGCTATTCATCTGTTCTTCTCTCATTATTATTTGAATCATGTTTATTTTTTATCTCAAGATGTTTAAACAGTCTCAGGTGTTTAGAGTCATTTCCAAATTATTGTGAAGGTGCTGCACTGAGGTCTAGTCTTGATCTACCTTAGGTGAATTCCAGTCCACTAAGTGAATACTACAATTTGTTATCTCCTCAGCATCCCTTGTCTGGAATGTTTCATAAAACATCAATTTCACTTGCTACAACTACCAATAAGTATTTAACAAGATAATCTTATTCTTTAAAAATTTATCTATCTATCTATCTATCTATCTATCTATCTATCTATCTATCTATTTATTTTTACTTATTTACACTTATTGTGGCCTAAACTGACCCAAAACAAATCCCCAGACTTAGATTTCTTGGAGACTTAGATTTGAGCAGCAGGAAAGAATATTAAGGAGCATCCCCTCCTCCCCTCCAACTCTTTCATTTATGGCTAAGGACAGCAAGCCCAGAACAGATAGCTAAGTGATTCTGGGCATAATTCCTACCAGTGGGACGGCCAGAAGCTGAAGCCAGGTCTCCTGATGCCCGGAGAGGAGCCAGTTCTCCTGATTTCTAATCCAAGGATCTTTCCATTGCACACAGTGACTCTGTTCTTTGAGGCTGTGTTGGGCTGCTCATACTGATCAAACCACTTTAAGAATGAGCACATTCGTTAAACAGAACACCTTGATGACCTAGTCACCCAACACTGGGTCATGCCTGTGTAATCAGGCTATGCTGTACTCACCCTTTCCTCCTGTCTTCACATCTCCATGGCCCCTTGTTGATCACACTATCAATTACAACTCACCAATAACCTTCTTCAAAGCAGTGTATAATTTAGCCCCTAACAAGTCACATTTAAAAATTAACTATTTCACTTCACTTTGTAAGTGAAAAAATAACTTATATTAACTATAATCTAGGAACTATGCTAAGTACTGTATATATTTTAATTATTTTTCCCACAGCAACTTTAAAAACAGACACAATGGATATCACTCAAAACAAGGCAAAGAGAAAGATCCAGGAAATAGTAGTGGAAGTTCAAGCATCAGTAGATTCTAGAGAGCCATGCTCTCAATCTCTGCATCACAATTCCAATGACAACTTGCCATCTGTAGCAAATTGTTGAAATTAATAAATGACTGACTTAATAGTCATTAGTGCTCCCTGGACAGACAAAAGCAAAGTAAGCAAACATTTCCTCTGTTTGATGAAGTCAAACGTTCCTTCTTGGCACGAGTGAATTAGTACCAAGTGCACAGCCCCTCCCTGTGTTAGAGACAGCCCCGCCCCATGGTGAAGTGGACAAGCTTACTGGGGGGGGGTCCTGAGAACCTTTCTGAAGGCTATATTGTCTATATCCACATTTGGTCATTCTGGTTAGAACATAAAGCTGGTCAAAATGTGATGCATATGGTAAAGAAAATGTAAGTACCACCAACAGACAAAGACTTTTTTTTTTTTTTTTAAAAAAAAAAAAAAAAAAGCAAATACACATACAAATTTGGATGAGCAGAGGAAACTGCAAAGGGATAATGGGTTTCCGGTCTTTGCTAGAAATTCATCCAGAGAGGTGCTGTATGTAAGCTCCATCTTCCTAGCAGGAAAGTGAAGCCTGAGCCTTGCAGGACTGCTTCAGTGATAGACTCTGTAGGTGGCTGCAGTCTTGCCAATCACACAGTACCATACAAGCAACAACAGTCAAATCTTACATCCTCAAAACTCTGTACTGGCTTAAAGTTTTGACTCACTCTTCTCTGGAGAAATATGTTACTGGTGATGATGTGGCTAATATATGACAATCCTTTAAATGTACAAAGCTATACCTTTTGTGGTTGTACTTTCATCCACAGAATTCAACAGACAAAAGAACAGGCACCTTTAGTAGGCAATATCATTTTCCCTAACAGTAATGCTTTATCCAAAAGCAAAATTAAAAAGAAACAGAATTCAATTCAAAGCTAAATTACTCTAGTCAGCCCATTTGGACAAAGCATAGGCGTTCTCCCTGAGTTCAGGCTCTCAGCAGTTTTAGAAAATATGCTGTAAAAGTAGGACAGGAAAGACAATTTTAGAGGCAGATTTCACAGAGCCTGAAGCCTCAACCAAAGCACAGGTCAAAGTGGTCAGCTGCAAACTGATGGGTCAAAAATAAATCAGATCAGGACAGAAACACTATAAGCAACTTGACCGTAGATTTCCACATTCCAGTGCAGGATACTGGAATATGAAACACAGCTAATGTGAGAGGCACTGGGAAATTCATTTAAATTTCCACAGGCTTCAGGTTTCCCAGATGAAAAATTCCAATAAAGAAGGTCTTTCTTTCCCAGGTGTTGTCACATGCTTGAGAGAAGTACACTCTGAGAGGAGGAGGTAAAACACACAAGGCACTGTTATCTTTGCTCACAAAGTGATATCTTATAACCTTACCTAAAAGATTGGTTAACCACAAGGCCAAGTCTTCTTTCATCGGCAGCAAATTAGCTTCATGTCTGCTGGCCAGCCACTGGCTGTACTGATGCATATCAGACAGGCCAGGTCCGCTGCGAACCTTGGGGCTCAGGGCAGTGCACATCATTTATCCACTCCTAACACCTGTTGTGGAGACAAAAGAATAGTAGCTTTTCATACAGGTTAAAATTTAAAAATTCCACATTGTAATAGGGCCCACATTGTTGGGTTTCTGTGATGTCAGATCAGGTTATTAATTATTAAACCCAAGAGACATTATTTGTTTTATTCGTCAGGCTCTCTCATTTCAACCAGCCACATGGTAATAGCAACAATCAAAGGTCAAGGAGAAAATCAAACAATAAATGCTTAGTTCATGTAAAAAACAATATAATTGGAAAGGGACAGCTTCAAGGACAAGAAATCCCATCTATGCAAACACAGTAAAATGTGGTTCAATTGAGATTTTAGTGCTTGATTTTTTTTAAGCTAGAAATGTATACAGAATTTGAGTGCTGTACATGTATACTAGCAGTATTTACACAATTTGAAGTAAACACTGGGAATTGTTGGTAAGATGGATGCCTAAGAGATTAAGCACAACATGAAAGTTGGTTGGTGAAGGCAAACCCATTCAAGGACTCACAATTAGAGCACTAAGTATTGAGTATGAGAGAAGGGGTATTCAAAGAGTCTCCACTACAGATCTGAAAGTCACAGAAGACCAAAACCAGAGGAGATCAGTAGTATAAGCAATCAAGCTCCATGCTACCACAACAGAGTTAAGCTAAAATCTTCAAATCCCAAGAACTCTTCCCAAGAAGACTCAGTCTGACCGATGCCATAGTGGAAGACACTGTTCTAAGAATGGCTGCCTCTCGTGGCCTTTGCTTCTCTACCATGATTTACTCCTTGCCCCAAGGGGGCCTCAAAATAACTGATATATAACTGAGGGTGACCTTGAACTTCTGATTCTCCTGTCCCAGCTCCTGAACTCTGGGATTACAGGTGTGTCCTACCACACTGGTATATGGAGAGCGGGGAAACAATCTCAGCGCCTGTTACATGCTAGGCAGGCATCTTTCTGTTGAGCCACAACTCCAGCCCTTGTATAAATTGTTTGTAAGACTTAATACTACTTAAGTAAAATAAGTATACTGAAGCTGCTTTTATCTGATATAAAATTATTTGATTTTTGCTTACAATAGCTCAATCATTTTATTTCAAGTTCCCTTCACCTTGACCAGCTCTGGCTATGTATGTGCATAAAATAACCAAAATAAGTATAACCAAATGACAATAAATACAAGAGTATTTGCAACAGGAAAGTCATTAGATGCATATGACATCCTAGACATTACATCTGAGCATTTCAAAGTGACTAAGTTACATGCTATCTTTGGGGGTTTACTCTTTCAAACTTCACACAGTATTCTTTTGTAGTTATTCTTAAACGATAATCTATTTAGGTTAATTTCTTTTAAAAGTTTATTTTTGAATAAATAATCTAGTTATATTTTTTATGCAAAATGTGGTTAATTCCAAAAACTTAGAAAAGACTGTTGGGAGAGATAGTAAATACACAAAGTCTACAATAAATTAAGCATTAGAAAGATGATCTATGTCTACTACACCTTGTCATAAGCTACAAGTTTGTTAATGTAAGAATTAGAATTTTGTTGCTTATTCTCCCCTGGTTAATAACATCATTGCTAAGAGTTTCTCTAAATTTCTGTGGTTAGACATCAAAAACACCTGAAATATTTTCAATCCCAATTATTTTACAATTATGTTCATTCCCAGCAAAAGAATACCTCTGTCTGTAGCTGATCAGGATTGTACAGAATGGTTAGCCTGTCAACATGCATGTAATCAATCATATATCTAAGCACATGAGTCATGCACTTAAATAACTAATTGAAATCTTAAAAGGGTTACCTCTAAAATGGCTCCTTCTCAAGACACAATCTCTTCCACTACTTCCCTGAAAGTGAGATATGGTCTCACAGTAACACTACCTACACCCTATTGTGTGCCCTGTGGCTCCCATTGAAGCTTCAGAGCCCTGTGTGGCTCTACAAAGGCAAGAAGACACCTCAGGTTCTGAAGCTCATTGTCTAGCGCAGAATCCATCAGGGGATCGCTTACAGTGAGCCTAATGGCATGTAACAGTTTCAGTGAGTCAGAGGGACACAATCCTTCCCCTCAACATTCTCAACAGTGAAGTTGTTCTTTGCCTTCACAGTAGCACCTTTATTTCCCAGGCAATCTCTCTTGTGTTTCATCAGAAATGTAACCCAAACTATCTCCTAATATGAACAGATGAATCGCTTAAAAAAAAGAAAAGATAATTAAGCTAGTTTTATTTTGATATTTTGTACACAACCACTATTTCAGTAAAGATGGTCTGTAAAAATTGGGTCAGATTTTCCCAGAGGCCAATATGAGAAAAAGAAGGCTTAATTGGTAAAGGTTAAAGAACTAAACTATGAGAAATAGAGAGAGACACTTTAAGAGACAGGACTTGTCTAAGTCCTCTCTAAAAAGAAGAAAGATAGGCAATCTAATTTCTTTTGCTCCATTATTCATATTTAAAATCATCACTATACTGAGCATTGACTCAGTGGGATTCCTTCAAGTCTTTCCTTTCAGGCCTTAGAATTGGCTGAAATCCAGTCAGGAGGTGGAGGAGGAAGGGGTGGTGGTGGTTCACGCCCTTAATCTCAGCACTAGGGAGGCAGAAGCACTTGGATCTCTAGGAGTTCAAAGCCAGCCAGACTAATACAGAGAAGCTATCTCAAAACAAAACAAAACAAAACAACAACAACAAAAAAAAAATTGGCTGAAATCAGACAGAAAACAGAAATCAGCCCTGTAAGAAGGAAGAAAATATGGAGTCTGAGGAATTCACCACATGGTGAAGTAGACTCCACTGAAAAGACTGAACTGGAAAGAATGGATGGATGGCTGGATAAAAGAGAAAGAAGGTAAAGAATACAGAGAATAACAGTAGATGGGGCTTGACGGTGGAAGGACAAGTGGAAGGGGAAACAATATGGTAACAGTAAACTGAGATGATTAAAGTATATTAAACATATTAGTTATATAACTGACAAGTGATAAAAATTATAAAATAAAAATATGAATTGCTTAGCAAATATAATCTAGTTTAACTTTTAAAGATTTAAAGATTAATAATAGTTAAATAAAAAAATAATTATGAAAGCTGGAAAGATGGCTCAGGGGTTAAGAGCACTGACTGTTCTTCCAGAGGTCCTGAGTTCAATTCCCAGCAACCACATGGTGGCTCACAACCATCTATGATGACATCTGGTGCTCTCTTCTGTATACTGTATACATAATAAATAAATAAATCTTTAAAAAAGAAGAAAAATAATTATGAAAATTAATCCTTTTGTAATTTGTAATAGATATTGAGTGTGTCTAGATCCTAAAGAAAAACTAAGGAAAAGGTCATGCCAGTTCTTTGGGATGCATTTACAGTTTCTAAGACTACAAAACACGTCAGGAGTAAATGTAAAGACAAAAATAACATGATCAATGACACAATGAGAAGGTCAGGGTAAGGAGAAAAAGGTTTCATAGCTTAACAATGAAAGATATTTTCAAAAAATTTATGCAATCTAAGTGTTTTAAAGGAACAATCAACAACTTTGTTAAGTATTGAACTCAACCGATTGGAAAGGGTAAGACCTCAAATTTGTGCACCAATTCACTAAACTGGAACTCCTGCCAGCTCTCCGTGTCTACATGTGGGCAATTAAACTGTAAGGACTTGGAAGGTATAAAGATGAATCTTAAAGGGGAAATGCATACAAACTCTTTAAAGACTGTGTATTTCCCCTTCCTTTCCATAGTAAAGGTGACTCTGGAATAGCAATTATGGATGTGGTGAGACTGGACAACTTCAGGGGAAGGAGAAAAGGTTAATGACCCTGTAAGTAAAACATCACTTTTAAAAACTGTCTAGCTCATTGCTCTGGAATGCAGCTGAAGACATAGACCTTACTCTGAAAAAAACAAGAAGAATTCTTCTATGCCACCTAGGGGTGTGCTTTGATTATGGCCAAAATGGTTTCTCGTTCTCTCTCTCTCTCTCTCGAAGGCTGGCATGACAGGAAAAAAACATGCTGCAGTGTTATATAGAAAATAAGTAATAAAAAAAGAAAAAACAGAAGCAAAGAAACCTCATTATACTACTCTTGTCTTCTGTAAGTTCCACTAGGAAAACTGGTGAGTGGATAGAATAAGAGAGATGAAACCCAATATCAATGAGGCATTGTGAAATTTACATACCATGGAATTTTTCTTTTTGTATCTGAGTTGTTCATTGTGTACTGTGGACATGAGCATTTGAAAGATAATTGCGAAAATTCAAATTCACCATTTATGACATCACTAGGCAAATATTTCAAGTTCCATATATTTTATATGTGATCTAAAGCATCACCTTCAGTAAGCACACCAAAATAAAATAAAACATCAAATAACTTATTTTGGGGAAAAATCTGTAACAAAATAGGATTTTCCCACATAATCTCAGTCATTAATATGAAAACATGGAAGAGATGGACATGTCAGCAGTAAAGTATGAATAGGGAACTGCAGGCCCTTAAGGCTCCAAATGCTCTGCATGCTGAGGATCTGCACTCATGCTTATGTGCAGTGTTTAGCAGCATAACAAGTTTATGTGGGGTTAAAAATGGTAACAAAGAATACTGCACTTTGTTGAGGGTCATAAGCTGTTAATATGGCAAGATTCTGTGTTCACTGAAACAAATAGATGGCTACAGATACTGCCCAACCTCCCTCTGCCTCCCTCCCTCTACCCCCTCAGCTCTTTTACAACAGGCCACTAAAGTAGTGAGGCCCAATGAATGTGCAGCCAAGAGGCCAGCCTCTAAAAGGCAATCTTGGTTCTCCTTTACAGTGTTGACTTCACTTTTAACCATTAAATTGTATGTGTTAAAGTTTCCAAATGAGGCAGAAACAAAGATTGTAAGTCATTAATACTGTCTTTTAAAATTAAAAACAAAATGAATGTGTCAGTCCAAAAATTCTTCCAAAATCTAGCACGACAAAATGTCATTTTTGAACTAGCCTCCAAGAATGAAAGTCCAAAAATGATTTGTTCCATTTCCTGGAAACTTGGTCCTGTGACTTGTTTTGACCAATCAGTAACATCTCTGCAAAATGTAGCTCCTCAGCCAATGTTCAGAATGCAAAATGTTTGCTGTTGCTATTTTCTCCTTCTATTAAAACATTTTCCTAACATAATAAGATTAAATTATGAATTCTCTTCTTTCTACTCTTCTGGGGTCCTTCCCTCCTGTTTGGATCCACTCCTTTTCTGTCACTCGTTAGAATACTGGTGCTATTTGGTTGGTTGGTGGTTTAATATGGTTTGACCTAATGTAGCCCACTCTACACCAACTCACTATGTAGTCCACTAGCTCGACCTAAAATTTAAGTATGCCTGCGTCAACCTCGCAAGTGCTGGGATCACATGTTCGCATCCCTATTCCACATTATGAATATGAAACCTCATTAAAAGTGCCTCTCAGAAAAAAAGTCCACAATTTAATGACGAAAAGTAGTTTCAAATCTTGTAATGGGACTATAACTTCTGCCAAGTGACTAAATCAAATATAAATTGAGCAAATGTCAATCAAAGTAACATATAACTTTAGTAAGCACCTGGAGAATCAAAAGCCCCTTGGAAATCTGCATAGGAGAATTCTCATATACTCATAAGAGACTGGTAGCCTAGAAAAATTATTTTGCCCAAAGTCATTTGCCCAAAAAATGACCATGGGATATTCACACAGTCATTAAATCTCTGTAACCTTCTTGTACACAATCTGTATTTTTAACTCTTCAGGCATCTCTTATTGACAGTCCCATGGTGACTTATCTTGGACAAAATGATCACTCACACACACACACACAGACAGACACATACACACACATATTCACACATACACATAACACACACACACACACAAACTTCAAGATAAAATATTTCTGGCAGTTGTGATTTATTTTTAAGTCATTGTTTTCATAATCCTACTAAACCATTCTCTTAAACAGCAAGGTGCAGACTTTTAGACCCCTGCCAGATTAAACTGAGACGCAATTTGAGTAGAAAACAATCTAAAGCCATTAACTGGAAATTGTAAAGGCTCACATCAAAAGTTTATGTAAGTTGATTTGGAAAGCCTTAATTCATGAGATTTGCATTTTTGTATAACAAAAAAATTATATTTTAACTTAAACGCATGAATGAACTATCAGAATTCAGCATTCTCTTCAGATATATATGCAACATATATATGTGCAATATGTACTACATATGTGTGCAATATAGATAGATAACAGATGATAGATCAACTCTTCATGTAAAGAGGAAATAATAGAAAACCTCAATTGAATTGCCGGTGAAAACATTTAATACAGGAAGTTTCCAAGCACCTTAACCCATCTTGGCAAGAACTATTTCAACCCTCTCTTCTGTTGTATCTAGTCCAACAACACTGAGTGGAAAACTTTGGTAGCACGTCAAAAAAACTGAAAGAAACTGGCTCTTTTTGGGACACCATATCAAAACTACAAAAATAATGCTACAATTTCTAGAGAAATTTTAAACAAATTTTCCTAGAAATATGTTGTTAGAAGTGCACCAGTTGTTTTTAACAAGCTCAGGTATTCAGGGGGATCCCTAAACCTGCACAGTCGACCTCCTGTCTGGAAGTTCTAAAAGGCATGCTGTTGCAGGTTAAATTAAGTCCTAAAGTTTTACCATACCTTCAAGCTCAAAGTTGAACTAAAGCTTGGTACCAAGACGCTAGAAAACTTGGTTGGCAATCCCAAGTCCTTTGACTCTGGTGAATTCTGCCATATGAATTTATTTGCCAGCAAAGCACAGTCCACAGCACAAAGTCGGGTGCTTATCAATTAAAATAATAATAATAATAATACATACATACATACATACACACACACACATACACACCTAAAGATCAGTGGCACAAGGTCAAAGCTCAAACTACCTTTTCTGATCAGATACTTCTTTCTCAGACGGCTCTCAGCACAGGCTCGGCTGGACATAGTCAAGGCACAGCGGCCCAGTCTTGGTTCCTCTGGTTCTTACCTTCTCTTAAGCAGTCAGAACATGAACACCCATGTTGGAAAGGACCACCACAACACTCTCCACAACTAGAGCAGGGCATTCCTTGAAGAAGGGCTCATTGATTGATGCCAGAGACAAGCTGGGCAAATCAGATAGGAGCTGTAGTTAAGAGCACAAGACTAAGGTTGGGGGAAAAGCAGCAATGAGCACAGGGTTTGTTCTCAGCCCTGCCTCTCAGAGTCTCTTGGGACAGGCGGGAAGGGAAGGAGAACTTCCTGTGCCTGGCGGATACTCGCAACCTGTCTGAGCCTTTATTTAACACCAAGAGGCCAGATGAGTGTCCTCCTGAACACGTAGGTTTTGTGTCCTCTGCATAAAATTTCGTGTGCACAAACAAGCTTTGTTGGAGAGGTTTGAGGTAGTGGATGGGAAGCTGATAATAACAAAGGTGAAGATGAATTAGATGGGGAAAAAAAAAGATTGTGATTAAGAAACAGTAATTGGAAGAAAAACCCACCCCATGTCCACGTGTATTGGAATACAGAAAACAGAATGCTGAGAACTGAGTTTGCTCCCATTCTCATTCCACATTAGGAACTCGAGATGTCTGGACCAAGTCAATCCTTTATAAAGCTGACATAATTTAATTTTGCTTAGGATAATTAACACCTCCAAAGAAAAGTTGGCTCCTTTATCCCCTAAACACCTCCAGACTCCAGCCATCTCAGGCTAGGCTAATATGAAATACCATAACGAAACACAAAATTATGGATAAATTAGCATTTGTTGACATACATAAGAAAGCTCAACTCTACCCAACTTGTTCACAAAATCACCCCAAACTGCATTACAACCTCTTCTTCCTCACTCCTATTAAATCAGACCCTCAAGGAGTGTCACAAAGACCACCAAGCAGCCCATGCCCTCCACCCATCCACCCACAGCCACGAGCATGAACGATGTTTCAAGCTCACTTGAGCATCACGCTTGTGTACATTTATGTCCATGCGCTAATGAGACTTCCTCACTTCCGCCCCTGGTTGGCTGAGCAGTCCCAGCGGGCTTCTGGCGATGCTAAACAATGGGGATGGAGGGATGAAAGCTGTTTCCAGGGCCTTAGAAGGTCCCTCACCGCAGTGAGCAAAGCTCACCCTCGGTGCCGCTCAGCTTCCAGACCCCTCCCCCACGCCCTCCTGCAGTAGTTCGGCAGTAGGACCCCTCCTGGTTGGAGGGGAGGGGGTTTCTGACTGCATGCTCACCAAGCTGGCTGCTCCCAGCAGCTGAGCTGCAGCAGCTCTGGGCTGCGCCTCTGCGGCTCCTCCAGACACAGGTCTTCTGACCCCAGCTCTCCGCAGCCCGGCAGCACCGTAGAGGCAGCTGCGGCTGTGCCGCCCCTCCTCATACTTCTGTTATGGCTCCTCTTGGTGCTGTTTGGGAAAATGATTTTAATCCCTCTTGCCAGAAACAGATTCCCAACATTTCATCAGTCCACACGGACCGAGCGGAAGTAAAATGCTTACTTTTTTTTTTCTGCTGGACAGCAGACGCAGTTGACACTGATTTACCCTTCAAATGGGAGAGATTGTATTACAAGCCCTTGGCAGCAATTCCAAGCTGGGGCCAAGCCCCAGCCCCCTGTCTGTCCCCCAAACACTAACCCAAGAGAGAAGGGGTGGGGAGCAGGGAAGGGATCATATTTAACTTCGGGGTTTTAATAGTAAATTACTTTAGCACAATGTTAAAACTGGGTGTTGAAAAAGTTTTTCCTGGCCTGTGAGTTTGTACACTCAGTGGCATAAGCTTTCTAGTAATTTGGGCCAGTGTTCATTCCAAATAGAAGAATGTGGATGTCTTACAATTCTGTTTAAATATCATATTTTAGAAAAGTATGCACCCAGGGCTGTTTCTACTTTAGAAAGAAAATGTGATTCTGTCCTTGCTTCTCTCAACAATACATGGCTCAGTGTTGTGTTGAACATCACGATTTAACCAACTGCTGCGTATTAGGACATAAACTTTAAGATGAAAAGCTTTTTGCATGGACAAACGTTGGACTGTCTCATTCACCTCTGAAGGGCAGTGGCCTCTAGAAGAGTGTCAGGTTTCCACTTCCCAGAGTCTGCTGCAAGGGATCATCTTGTGTTCTTCATAAATTCAGTCATATGCTTCTCCATTCAATGTGCATGGCTGCGGCACACAAGTACTCTCTGATCCCCAGATACCAGGTATAAAATGGAGTAAAGCACGTTCACATTCCTTAACGGATAACAACAAACTCAATTGCCTGTAAATCTACAATAGCAAAATAATGCAAACAATTTTAGCTCCCATCAGAAGTACATTTTGCATTTATTATTGGTTCCATTCCAAAGGGTTATTTGTTCTAAAGATCCAGAAATGGCACCAGTTATTTGCATGCAGAGATAGTACAAACAAAAAGGAGGAAGACAGCAATGGAAAAGCTTAGGATGCTGAAAGTTTTCATTTCAGTTAATTTGCTATTGCAACTGTTGGCTCCACAGCCCTCCTTAGCAGCCCAAAAGAAAAAAGAATCATTCTTTGCATTGAGAATGGACAGCACCTAAAAATGGTATACATAAATGACAAAACAAAATTGAAAACAGACAAGACTTGGTGCACTGGAGTACACAAACATGACTAACATCATTTCTCAGTTTGTCCTAGTTTGAGTTTTCATAGAAACTGCCCCCATCCAAGACCTTTTGGATTTCTGATCCTTTACAAAAAAAAAAGTTTATATTCTTGATAATATTTTATGATCAAAACATCATCATTCAAAAAGTGTTAGTGTATGTTTTCAGCAGTTATCCCAACAGCCCAAAAGCTTACCACCCTGGACCTTCTTACTTTTAGATAAAATAATCTTGTCTCACTGTTCATTACTTCAGCTAAAAATAGCAAGTTCTGAGGTGTTTTTGCTGATATGAGGATAATGCCAAACGTGGTTGAAAAAATGAGACTTTCAAGGGCACTAAAGTAAGCTTAATCACATGCATGCCATACCAACCAATGGTCCATCCTTCCAGATATTTTAAGTTTTAAATTATACATCATTTCAGTCTCTGCCCTTAAGGCAGAGCCAGTAGGAAAATACCAGGAGGAACAGGGAACTTGCATTTACTTCCCTGATACTTCATAGCTATGCCAAATACTCTCGTGGCAATGAAAGTGATATAGCACAGGGTTTCTGAAGAGGCACAGTGCTGGTTAGCAGTTGTTCTTCCTTTTATTGAAAACAGACTTTTTTCACATATCTTAATTGCAGTTTCCCCTCCCTCTACTCCTCCCAGTTCCTCCTTATCTCCCCTCCCATCCAGATCCACCCTCTTTCTGTCTCTCATTATAAAACAAACAGGCTTCTAAGGGATAATAATAGGATAAAACAAAACTAACACATTTGAATACACACACACACACACACACACACAAACAGAAGGAAAAGAGCCCAAGAAGGCAGCACAGGAATTAGAGACACACTTGATAGTGCACTCAAAAATTCCATAAAAATACTAAACTGAAAGCCATAATATAGACAAAGTTCTTCTATGCTGAAACGAGAATAAATGTGTTAAAATAAGTAAGCACACATGTTTTCTACTGTATAATTCTGCAAGACATCTGAAACCTGTAGGAATAGATTAAAATTCTATTCAGAATGAGCTGTTTGTCCAGGTAGTTTACGTATTCTTGCGCTATGAGGGCTGAAGTACGGCTTTTCTACTTAAGCTGGAGTTAAGCATTTCCCTTTGTTATATATTTTTACAGTTTGTTTCTAAATCTATTTTTTAAAAAATAAGTAATGCTAATTCTGAGAGACTCAACTTTAATAAAAAATTTCATACTAAATATGTTTATGGTCATAACCACACCTTTTGTGCCACTGACTCCCCAGCACACTGAGCACCAGGAAGCACACAATGGACACTGCATATATAATCACTGAGTAGATGAATGTCACAGATATCAGTAATATGGGAATCTTAACATTATTTGGTTATATTTTATGGATTTTCTCTAATTTTGTAAATTGAAACTCAGAGTAGAAAACTCACTTTAAAATAACATTACACATGATGGTTTCATTTCATGATGAAACCATTTCATTTGGTAAAATACATATAGTGTTCACTAAAACAGATGCTGGCTGCTGTGCCAGACTAATGAATGATGTCAGCCTATGACACCTGTCACTTCATCTAAAAACAGAGTTGATTTGACCCCACAGTTTACTCATAACTCATGTAATATGACTGAAATGAACAGTGTGAAAATAGTTCCACCATGATGGCTTTCAGTATTTCCAAATATGATTCAAAATCAGAATAAATGCTTTATGGAACAGATCCAAAAGCATACACCCCTACACACATAGCCATTGGTAGTTACCTTTAAGTTATTACACTCTGGTATTTTTCTCCTTGGCATTATTCCATTGCAAACCAACACTCCTGGTTAAATTTGTTTCAAAAGTCACAATTCAAATATATATATGGCTATAAGAAAGTACAACTGAGGAAATAATCAAAATTGAGCAAAGATATCAATGAACAGGTAACCTCTTTATAAAATTCAAAGCATTTTGTGTCTTTCTCAATCATAGGTGCACTCAGCATGATATACTGTCACAAAATCCTAAACATCTAACACTTTCACATCTCCTGGTCGTCACAAATACTAGGTAGCAAGAAAGATACTTCCTGCTGCTTTGCTTTCTTGTTCAAGATGTTTGTTCATCTAGAAGCATCTGGATGCTCACCTCTCTGATTTCTTTGACCTCTGGAGGAGCAGTTGTTTCCTGTGTCCTCTGGGGACTTAACGTTTTCTTTTCCAAACAGCATCACAATTTACTTCTCCATCTATCTCACTTACTAAACTGTAAGTTTAAAAAAGCAAAGATGAGGGTTAGGGATACAGCTCATCCATTAAAAGTCAAAGCTCACAATCAAAACAAAAAGTAGGGATGAGTTTGCATGTTTTCAGATGCCTTTTTCATGCTATAAAATATGAGCCTGTTGGATAACTGTCTGGATGAATAAGTGAACTTCAGAACCCCTGGGTAGGTGCTGCGGGACAGTAGAAAACATAGACAGGCATCTAAGTCTCTCAATGGAAGAAAGCACCACTATTAACTTTGCAACTTTATTGATAAAACAAAGAACACTATGTGTTAGATTTTCTCTCTCATGTTTCTTGAAACTCTCATTCATGAAGACATTGAACTAGTTCCCTTTGGGCATGGGGCCATTTATAAATGACAAAAAAAAAAAAACAAAAAAACAAAAAAAAAAACTTAGTTTATCAAATCATAATAAAGCTTCTTGCCCGCTGCTGATTTACACAACCCCTTTGGGACAGGGACTTGTAAAATGAACTAATTTGGTATTTGTTCCACAAACAGTAGGCCAGAGTGCTACTGCGAAGAGTTTCACTCTGCACTCAAGTAAGATAAGTACACAGGAAAGTGGGGAGGGTCAGTGAACTTTCGCTGAAGAAACCCCAGTGAAACCCCAGTAACCACTGGCCTCTAGAGCCATTTGCAAAGAATTTTTATCATTCACAATCCCTGCCAAGCCTGCCAAAAAGTAGGAGTAATACTTTGGATTAGTCATGATGGCCATGGCCCTTGAAATCATGAAAGGAGACCAGACATAGAAAAAAATCAAAGGGAGGCTTGAACTCTAGCTTCTTTGTTAAAATCATCTACAAAACACTTTCTTAAGGTCTACAGGGCGGGATTATACATACCAGTTTATGATAGACATGTCTAAGGATCACATAAAATAAGAAATATAAAATATTTAGTGTACTGTCTGATGACTGATTACCTCCATTTTTTTTACTGAGTGTCATCACAACATATCCGTGCAGTAAAGATACTGCCATCCTTCAAAGAAAAAGTCAAAAACAGTGGCCTTCCTTCTCTGACTCCTGTTCTACTTGCTCTTGGGCATGGTTTGTTCCTTCCCTCATTTTCCCAGCTCTATTGTGCCAGGTGTTTGCTATATAAGGTCAAAGGTGAGATGAAGAGTTTATGTGGGACAGGCCACTGGAGATACACACCCCTACTGCAGCAATCAGAAAGGACAGGTAAGAACTTGAGCTCCCAGCTGACCCACCTAGTACTCTAGCCCCAGGCACCAGAAGCACATTCCTGGACCCTCCTCCACACCTATCTCAGTCCCAGAGACCCAACAATACCCTGTCCTGCCCCTGTGCCTAACAGCCGCAGGCACCAGAGTCCACTGAAGACACACACACACACACACACACACACACACACACACCCCTACTGAGCCCCTGAGCTCCCTGCTGACCAGCCTAGTGCTCTAACCCAGGTCCAGGAGCACATACCTAGTCCCCCCGACACCCACATACACCCACACACCAATCCTGGTCCCAGGGACCCAGAAGCACCCTCCCATGCCTCTGTGCCTAACATCACCAAGACCCCAGCATCCATTGGAGATATGCACCCTTATTACAGCAGGACCAGAGCAATAGGGAAAAACAGCAATCCTGAAGGACACACTGAAAGAAGCAGGACACCTGGAGACACAGGCTCCCACTGTATGAATCCGAGGAAGAAGTGGGTAGAAGTAAGTAAGAACACATCCAACAGCATGAAAAGCAATGTAGCACCTCCAGAGGCTACAGGCTCTACAACAGCAAGACCTGGACGTCCCAGTGCAGATGAAGCTGAGAAAAACTACCTCAACAATAACTTTCTGAAGATGATAGAAGCCCTCAAGAAGGAAATAATTCCTTTAAGGAAATGAAAGAAACAAACAGACAGAAAACTGGAAGAAATCAATACATCCCTTAAAGAAACCAAAGAAGTCCAAGACCACCCCCTCCAAAATAAACCCCAAAAACAAACAGGTGAAGACTTGAAAATCCAAATAGAAGCAATAAGGAAAACTGAAGGAATTCTGGAAATAGAAAATCTGAGTAAATGAGCAGGAACTACAGAGGCAGCATCAACAACAGAATATATGAGATGGAGAAGAGAGTCTCAGGCATTAAAGATACGATAGAGAAAATAGATTCATTGGTTAAAGAAAATGTTAAATCCAGCAAATTCTTAACATAAACATCAGGAAATCTGGAACATCATGAAAGAGCAAACCTAAGAATAATAAGGATAGAAGAAAGAGAAGGATTCCACCTTAAGGCACAGAAAATATATTTAACAAAATCATAGAGAAAAATTTTCCCAGCCTAAAGAAAGACATGTCTATGAAGGTATAAGAAGCTTACAGAACACCAAAAAAACTGGACCAAAAAAAATGCCCCGTACCACATAATAATCCAAACATTAAATATACAGAATTAAAAAAAAAATTAAAGGCAGCAAAGGAAAAAAACAAACAAACAAACCAAGTAACTTAGACCCATCAGAACAACTCCTGACTTCTCAATGGAGACTATGAAAGCCAGAGGGGCCTGGACAGAAGTTATGCAGACACCTCAAGACCACAGATGCCTGCCCATACTACTATACCCAGCAAAGCTTTCAATCTCCATAAATGGAGAAAACAAGATATTCCATGACAAAACCAGATTTAAACAATACATATCCACGAATCCAGCCCTACATAAAGTACTAGATGGAAAACTCCAACTCAAGGAAGTTAGTTACATCCATGAAAACACAGGAAATAAATAACCTCACACCACCAAACTCCAAAGAAGAGATCAACACATACACATTACCAACAACAAAAGCAAAAATAGCAACTAACAATCACTGGTCATTAATATCTCCTAATATCAATGGACTCTTCCTTTGGTGGTCAAAGGACACTGCTTAGCTCCTACCACCCTGGGATCTAAGTGTCCCCACCTGCATTTTCGGTTTGTCACTTGAATGTCTGTGGTTCTCCCTGTAAGAGCTGGCTTAGAAGGCAGAGGTCTTCAAGAAGGATGCTGGGTACCCTCAAAGCGCTGGAGATCCTGGCCCCCCCACAAAAAAAAAAAAAAAACACACGTCTCTGGCCATTCCTACTACAGGTGAGTAATCTTACAGAATAAACCTCCAGTCCAATATCCTCATGAGTCTGAATCCCTTCCTTTGTATTAAGATGAGGGAGACCTCATCTTCAACTTGTTCACAATGGGCCTCATTCTGATTCACATTTCAGACAACAAAACTGTTGGCATGTGCTCTAGTTTCTCAAGCATCAACATTAAATGAAGAACACCTCTGCTTAGGGAGTCCGCATCATTCCTTCTAGCCTAGTCTAATATTACCTTCCTTCTGCAGTCACCTTCAATGTTAATATCTATTACTACACATATATCCAGATTTCTGCTTTTACATGGTAGAAAAATCAAGTATTTCTTTGGGAAGCTGTGTGCTCACTCATGAGTGTAGTGGTTTGAATGTGATTGGCCTTCATATGCTCATGGATTTGAATGCTAGATCACAGATAGCAGAACTGTTTGAGGAGGATTAGGAGGTGTGGCCTTGCTGGAGATGATGCTACTGAGTTTTCAAAAGTCTATACCAGGCCAAATCTCTTCCTCCCTCCCTCCCTCCCTCCATCCCTCCCTCCCACTTGCTCCTGTTTGCTACATGCTTCCTGCATGATGATCATGGACTCATCCTCTGAAACTTGAACAAACCTCAATCAAATATTTCCTTTTGTTCAAAAAAAAAAAAAATCAATGAACTCAAATCCCCTATAAAAGACACAGGCTAACAAAATGGGTACAAAAATAGGATTCATCCTTCTGCTGCATACAAGAAACACAAACTCAAAGACAGACATCACCTCAGAGTAAAAGGTTGGAAAAAAAATTACCAATCAAATGAACCTAAGAAACAAGCTAGTGTAGCTATCCTAATATTTAACAAAATAGACTTCAAACCAAAATTAATCAAAAGAGATGGAGAAGGACATTTCCTCTTCATCACAGGAAAAATTCATCAAGATGAAGTCTTAATTCTGAACATTTATGCCCCAAATACTAGAGAACCTACATTTGTAAAAGAAACATTACTAAAGTTTAAACCACACATCAAACCACACACACTAATAGTGGGAAACTTCAACACCTCACTCTTGACACTGGAGAGGTCTATCAGACAGAAACTTAACAGAGAAATAAGGAAGTTAACAGATGTTATGACTAAGTAATTCTAACAGACATCTACAGAGCATTTCACCCAAACACAAGAGAATATAAATTCTTCTCAACACCTCATGGAACCTTCTCCAAAACTGACCACATACTCAGTAACAAAGCAAAACTCAATAGATTAAAAAAAATGGAGTAACCCTCACATACACACCTTATTGGACCACCATGGCTTAAACTTAGAGTTCAACAACAACACAGCTTTCGGAAAGCCTACATACTCATGGAAACTGAACAATGCTCATTTGAATCATCACTGGGTCGAGAAAGAAAGCAAGCAATCAAAGACTTCCTAGAGTTCAATGAAAATAAAGGAACAATATACTCAGACTTATGGGACACCATGAAAGCAGTGCTAAGAAGAAAGTTTATAGCACTACATAAAGCCTACATAAAGAAAGTGAAGGCAAACTATAACTTATCATCACAACTGAAAGCTCTACAACAAATAGAAGCAAACTCACTCAGAAGAAATAGATGCCAGGATATAATCAAATTGAGAGCTGAAATCAATAAAATAGAAACAAAGAGAACAATACAAAAAAAAATCAATGAAACAAAGAATTGAGGAAAAATCAGTAAGATAGATAATTCTTTGAGGAAAAATCAATAAGATAGATAAACCATCATTAAAACTAACCAAAAGGCACAAAAAGAATATCCATATTAACAAAATCAAAAATAAAAGGGGGAACATAACAAGAGACACTGAGGAAATCCAAAGAATCATTATGTCATACTTTTAAATTTTAAAATTGGAAAATCTAAGAAGAAAAAAATGAACAATTTTCTGGATACCTACCACATATCAAATTTAAATCAAGATCAATCAAAGTTAAAACAATTTAAATAGGCCTATAATGCTCAAGGAAATCAAAGCAATCATTAATAGTGTCCTAACAACAACAACAAAAAATCCCAGGTTCATATAGTTTCAGTGTGGAATTCTACTAGAATTTCAAAGAAGAACTAATATCAATACTCCTTGAATTGTACCACAAAATAAAAACAGAACAAACATTGCCAAAATCTTTTCATGAGGCTACAATCACTCTGATACAAAGACCCCTTCATGATAAAGGTTTTGGAGAGATCAAGGCTCTCCAAATAATAATAAAGGCTATATACAGCAAACCAATAGCCAATATCAAACTAAATGGAGAGAAATGCAAAGCAATTCCACTAAAATCAGGAACAAGACAAGGCTGTCCACTTTCTCCTTATCTATTCAATATAGTAATCAAAATTCTAGCTAGAGTAATAAGACAAAAAAAGGAGATCAAGGGGATATAAATTGGAAAGGAAGAAGTCAAACTTCCACTATTTGCAGATGATATGATAGTATACATAAGTGACCCTCAAAACTCTACTAGGGAACTCCTAAACACCTTCAGCGATGTGGCAGGATACAAGATTAACTAAAAAAAAAAAAAAATCAGTAGCTTTCCTATGCAAAAATGATAAAAGGGCTAAAAAGGAAATCAGGGAAACATCACCCTTTATAGTAGCTGCAAATAACCTCAAATATCCTGAGGTAACTCTAACCAAAGGAGTGAAAGATCTGTATGACAAGAATTTTAAGTTCTTAAAGAAAGAAACTGAAGAAGTTATCAGAAAATAGATCTCCCATGCTCACGGTTAAGTAAGATAAACATAGTGAAAATGGCAATCTTACCAAAAGCAATCTACAGATTTAATGTAATCTCCATCAAAATCCCAACACAAGTCTTCATAGACCTTGCAAGAGCAATACTCAATTTCATATGGAAAAATATAAACCCTAGGATAGTCCAATCAACCCTATACAATAAAGTAAGCTCTGGAGGCATCATTATCCTGACTTCAAGTTTTACTATAAAGCTATAGTAATAAAAACAGCTTGGAAAAAAATAAATAATAAAAACAGCTTCATACTGGCATAAAATTTAGATGTTGACCAAGGAACTGAATTGAACACCCTGACATTAATCCATACACCTCTATGAACACCTAATTTTTGACAAAGAGGCCAAAATATACAATGGAAAAAAGAAAGCATCTTTAACAAATGGTGCTGGTATAACTGAATGTCAACATGCAGAAGAATGCAAATAGAACCATATTTATCACCCTGCATAAAACTAAGTTCAAATGGTTCAAAGACCTCAACATAAATCCAGTTCTACACTGACAAAAGAAAAAGTAGAAAATCGCCTTGAATGCATTGGCACAGGAGACCACTTCCTAAATATAACACCAGTAGCACAGACATCGAGAGTAAAAACTAATAGGACCTCCTGAAACTGAGAAGCTTCTGTATGCAAAGGACATAGTCAATTAGACAAAACGACAGCCTACAGAATGGGAAAAGATCTATACCAATCCTACTTCCAGTAGAGGGCTGACCTCCAAAATATATAAAGTACTCAAGAAACTAAACATCAAAAAACCAAATAACCCAATTTTAAAAAATTGGAGTATAGATATAAACAGAATTCTCAACAGAAGAATCTCAAATGACTGAAAGACACTTAGAGAAGTGCTCAACATCCTTAGCAATCAGGGAAATGAAAATCAAAACGGCTCTGAGATCCCATCTTATGACTGTCAGAATGACTAAGATCAAAATCACTGATGACATCTTATATTGGAAAGGATGTAGAGAAGGGGAAACCATTCTCCCCTGATAGTGGAAATGTAAACTTGTACAGCCACTTTGGAAATCAGTATGTCAGTTTCTTAGAAATTTGGGAATCAGCCTTCCTCGGAACCCAGCAATACCACTCTTGCGCATATACCCAAAGGATGCTCAATCAAACCACAAGGACACTTGCTCAACTAGATTCATAGCAGCAATATTCATAATAAATAGCCAGGACCTGGACACAACCTAGATGCCCCACAACTGAAGAATCAATGAAGAAAATGTGGTAAATTTATACAATGGAGTATTACTCAATTGAAAAAAAACAATGACATCATAAAACTTGTAGGCAAATGGATGGTACTAGAAAAATCATCCTGAATGAGATAGCCCAGACCTGAGACAAACATGGCATGTACTCACTCATAAGTGGATAGTAAAGACATAGCGAAAGATGAACAGGCTAGATTCCACAGCCACAGAAAGAACAGGTAGAGAGAGGGACCCTATGAGGGAGACACATGGATTGCCCCACAAAGGAGAAATGGGTAAACTGGGAGGGGGATGTAGAGGGGAGAGGAGAAGGGTTGGGAAATGAGCTTTTGAGAAGGCTGAGTTGGGGGAGGGACGGAGAGGTGAGCAATGAGGGAGATACCCTGACAGAGTCAGATATCATAGGCTTGGGGGAAAACCTAGTGGTAGAGAAATCTACAGAAGCCCACAAGGAGGTCCCAGTTTTGTCTCCTGGCAGTGCTGGAGAGGGTGCCTGAGCTAGCTTTCCCCTGTAGTCAGATTGGTGACGACCCTAAGTGTCATCATAGATCCTACATCCAGTGACTGAAGAAGCAGATGCAGACACCCACAGCCCAGCACTTGGCCAAACTCCTGGAGTTCAGCTGAAGACAGAGAGGAACAACTAGAGGAGCAAGGGGGGATGTGGGGGGGGTACAGTGGAGAAAAACCACAGGGGCAGCTGACCCGAGCTAAGAGGAGCTCAGGGACTTCGGAATGACAGCTGGAGAGACTCCAGACTAGGCCTTCTGAATGACAGTGACAGCTGACAGCTGCATTGATCAAGTTGTTAGTAGGGTCCCAGGCTACGACCAGGAATTATCCTGAATGCATGAATTGGCTTTTCAGAACCAGTTCTCTATGGTGGAATGTCTTGCTCAGCCTTGAAAGAGGGAGGAAAGGATGGGTTCTGCCTCAGCTTGCTATGTGAGCCTGTGTTGACAATTCATGGGAGGCCTTACCCCCACTGAGGAGTAGATGGGGGGCGGTGAGTGGGAGCAGAGGAGGGAGAAGGGTGGGTATGTAAAAGAAATATTATTAATGATTAAAAATATTTTAAAAATAGTTTGCTACCAATCTTGTTTTTTAAAAAAGGTTGAGACAGGATTATGCTAAATGAAATGGTAATGATGTCACCTGCCTTTAATTCCAGCCCTTGGGAAGCAGAGGCAGGTTGGTCTCTGTGAGTTAGAGGCCGGCCTGGTTTGCAGAGCTAGTCCCAGGACAGCAAGGCTGCACCGAGAAATCTTGTCTTAAAAATAGAAGGTGGGGGATAAGGCTGCAGAAAAGTAGGGAGGGAGAAACTCATGCAGTTCAGGATGAGTTTGTCTTCTAATCTTTGTGACTCATACAGGTGGGCTTTCAGTAACATACCTGTCTTCGAGTCTCTCGTGCCTCTGTAAGTCACCCCAATACACTGTCTGGTTGAACAACAACAAAGAAAGGGTTGATGTGGTACTGGTGAAGCTGGACATAGCAGCGTGGCACATATCGATAGTCCTAATATTCTGGAGGCAGAGGCATGAGAATTAACTGCTTGAGGACAGTGTGGGTTAACCAAAATGCCTATCAGGATTCAACTCATGGCTGAGTTTGATTCGTTAAAAGGTGTTTGTTTGTTTTTCCATATATAAGGGGAGTCCAAGCAACTTGTGTGAAGAAGTGTGTCTGTCTACTTCCTTCCCTTGTTCCTCCTTCTTTCCTCCGTCCCTCCACATTCCCCTTTTCTGCTCTCTCTTCCTTCATTCTATCTTGGCTCTTTGTTACTTTGCTTTTTAAGAGGAGAGAAAGATAAAAACTCTTTTATTGTCTGAGGTAACACTACAATAAATTTGTATCCAAAAGTTTAATTATAATAATAATAGTAATTCCCTAAGATAAATGAGGGAAAACACTGAAAAAAGACAGTTTTGTGAGTCAGTCTGGATTGCACCGGTTACTGAGAGCTCCGAGTCCCACGGTGTAAGTCCAGTACTCATGACATCACAGGCACAGTGCATCTGCCTCCGGAATTCAGCCAAATACTTTCAGGAAGTATCAGTGGGTAGTAATAAAAAAGCACACAGCAAAAGACATCCAAAGAAGGGGAGATGTTTACAGAAAGGGTCAAACTGTCCACAGAAAAAGTCTTACCTTTGGCTTTGCCCATGGGAAATAGAGATGAGGATCTGAGGAGCATCTTTTAATTACCTCTAAGCCTGAAGAGGTTAAATGCTAGAATACTGAGTAATAGATAGCTCTAAGGTTTTTCAATTAATCTGTCTGTCTGTGTTTTTAATATTAAAATAACCACAAACTAAATGATTAACTCTCAAAAAAGATTAACTTAAAAACAGGACTTACACTAAGGACCAGAGATGGATTAGATGTTCAGAGCTAATCCCAAAGGATAGTGAAAAGGGAACTCATTTTTATCTGTTTGAGTTTTCAGATGGTTTAGTCTTTAACACATAAAGAATGTTGTAGTCTCAGTTAAAACTTGGACTCAATCTCTAAATAAAGCTTTGGGAGATGTCAGGGTCATATACTGTGGTCTTTACACGTGACAGGTACAGGATGGTTTCCTCTGAACAACGTGTCTGGATTCCTGAAAGAGAATCATCACTGTGTCTGAGTTACAAGTGGAGAAAATGAGACCATTGGTTAATACTGTCTGCTAGAGGCACAGCAAAAGGAGTATACTATAAATGTGCTAGAATATTACCTACAATCTATCTATAAATCAGAGTATAAAAGAGAAGGCACCCATGGCTTGTATTTGTAAATCAGAATGTGTTCAGAATAAATGAAAAGTGATTGGTGGAGCTGAACATGTCTACCCAATGTTAGGAAATATAAATAATACTAATCTGCAACATGATTCATCTGCGCTGGGATGGGACAGCAGTGACTGAAGGACATCATTTCTGGTCATAATGGCCACTGTTTCTTGTCTCTCTAAAGCCACTTTTCAAGAACTGGTGGAATCTGTTTGTGACTTAACTTCCATAATTTGTCAAATGGGCCTTGGATAATGGAGGTTTAGTATATCTCAATGACAGAAAATACACTGATCATAGTTCTCCAAGGAAACAGAATTAGTATCTTTGTATATCTGTGTACATGCGTATGTTCATGTATATGTTTTATGTTGATATATATGTGTTTCTGTGTATACACATATATCTGAGTTATATATTATAAAATTCTTTTTATAGTGAGTATGTCTTTGTATGTGATTGTGTTTCAGTGAGTATGGATACATACGATTTATTATGAGAAACCAACACATGCTATTATGAAAACTGACAAGTTGCATGTGTTATAAGATCTGCAAGGCCTGTTACTGAGCTAGAGAGTAAGTGTTTCGGTCTGAGTTGAAAGGCAGGCAGATGTTGATGTCTTCATTCAAAGGCCACCATGTCTAGGATATTCTTTCTTACTTGGAAACATTACTTTTTTAAAACCTTCAAGCAGTAGAATAAGATCAAAGATGGAAATCTCCTCTGCTAGTATACCTACTTTAATTTTCATTCCAAAACACTTTCATTGAGACAACAGTGATGTCTAAACAGCTATCTGGACACACTATAGCCCAGGGACTGGACCTATAAACCAACCATCACAGGAACAGGTAAAAAACAACACTGACATTGGTCCAGATACTTCCAATCCCCATGTCTCTAGGCAATCTACATACACTTCCTGTTTTGAAACCAAAAGGCCAAAATGATAATAAACAAGCAGAGTCAAAATAAGAAGAAATCCAAATGCAGGAAAGGGTAGTAATGTCTACAGACTATTACATAAAGTAAGGAGGTCATCCAGACCTATAGAATCAGAGCAGTGTTTCAAACCAAACAACACCTAGCTTGTTAATACATGATGTGCTGAAATTTTCAACAGATCTTTTTATGTGTATATCCCTGCTTGTCCGTATGTACATAACCTGGGTGCGGGTACCTAAGAAGGCCAAAAGAAAGCAACCAATCTCCCCTAGAACTATAGTTACAGGTGGTTGTGAGCCACCTCATCAAAGTACTGGAAACCAAATACAGGTCCTCTTCAAGAGCAGCAAGCACTCTTCAACTCTAAGCCATTTCTCCAGCCTGCTGCTAATCTCTTATAAAAATACAGCCATTAACTTCCTGCTCTGGCTGCCTGCTAAGATGTCTCTCTGCGGGGAGGCTGAAGGCAGACTGGGAGGGATTGGGAACAGAGAAGGATGGGTGAGCAGCGGAATACATGGGAAAAAAGACCTTTTTAAATAAATAAATAAAAGATGTTTCTATGCCATGATGGACTATCCCTCCCAATCATAAGCCAAATAAACACTTTGCTCCATGAGTCACTTTGTGTCATGGTGTTTCATCACAGCAACAGACAGAAACAAATACAATTATATAAAATACTGTGGTCATAGTTCCAGTATGAACTATGAATTCTTAGCAATTACCACAAAATACTCCATGTGAGAGCAAAGAGAAGCAAAGGAGGTCTGTCTTTTGCTGTCAGTGTGGCTAACAAGATTCTGAGGCCCTTAGTCAGATAAGGCACAGAGCAAATAGCATTAGTTCCTCTTTTTTTAAAGTTCACATAGATATATAAAAGTGTTTCTATATTATAAGCCTCATCATTTCTTTACTGTATGTAAAAGTGGATGTGCGTTCGGACGTATGAGGGAAAAGCAGAAATGGCCGTGGCAGGGGTTGGGTGTAAAGGCGGAAGAGAGGGAACAAGGGAAAGAGAAAGGAGATGGGGAATCAGAGTCAGCAATGTGCCCATGCTCCTTAACCGAGCTAAGCCCAGTGGGTGAAACATGCCACAGTCCGCTGCCTTATGTCTTTCCAAACACCCTGTTATATTAGATTAATTTTCTTCTGGAAGTTTCTATGGTATTATCATTTAGTTCCTAGTTTTCTATTATCTTAGTATAAGATTAATATCCAGTGTTTATGTCCCTTGCCCAGGGACACAGTAAGACTATAAAAGGTTAAGAATATACATATAAACTTAAAGCTGAAAACACTTGGGACTACCACAATGGCAGCGCTAGAAAGTGTGCTCAGGGCTCCAGCACACAGCATGAGAGGCAGCTTGACACTGGCATCTTCAATGAATAAGGAGAGCCAATCCAAAAGTTCACTAGAGACATTAAGCTGTTCTGTTAAAAATTTAATTAGTTCCCTTTCTTACTAAACATGCAAACAAATTAATTAAAATCAGCATGATAGAGTTCATTTTGATGATGCCTCCATTCAAAATTACAGAAATTATCTGAGACTGACTAAGCAGGAGCCAGAAACACTACTGAATGAATAAATAAATTTTATCATTAAATACATATAATAAAATGAATAATGCTTTCTGTAGCTAGGAGAACCAAAATAAAAATACTATTTGATTTAGAAAAATTAAGTTTTCTTTTAAATTACTGTTTTACTAATAAATCATTTTATCATAAAATGATCTTTGCTTAGAATTACATTACTGATTATAGTCTTTATTATTACTAAAATATTTTAAAATCTCTAATAATTCTATTTGTCATCATACAGTAAAACTGCCTTTATTATTGTTGCTGTTCCTGTTTTCTACTCTGAAGTTTCCACAGTAGTATGTCTTGTTCTGATCTCAAAGCATTTTCTGTTAGTCAGAAATAAACATGGAGGAGGATAGATCTGCAGGTGGATGGAGATACAGCCAGCATCCTGATATGCATGCTGCTAACTAGTGAGGGCTTTCTGTTCTCAGGACAGCAACATTAAATCATAAATACTGGTACTAGAGAGTTGTCTCTGTGGTAAAGAGCACTGGCAGCTCTTCAGAGGACCAAGATTCAGCTCCCAGCAGCCACATGGCAGCTCACAGCTGTCTGTAATTTTAGTTTTAGGGGGTCAAGTATCCTCTTCTGGCCTCCATGTGTACAAGTTTTGAACATAGTAAACAGGTATACATGCAACAAAACATCCACACACATACAGTTAGAGAATTTAAAAAAAAAACATAAATAGCAAAATTATACCAACTAGGCAAGAGATGAAGATGCCCCATATTCCATAAAAAGTGGCAGGAGCATGTAAGATCTGTTAAATAATAGCATGGGGACTTAGAAAATGGCCATATTCATCTTGATCTTTAAAAAAAAATAAGATGAAAGAAAAAACTTAGCTGTAAAATCATTTTGCCACTAACACTTTTCTCTCCTTTCATGCATGTAGACCATCTCCTTTAAATATGGCAGGATATTCTCTGTTCCACTCCTTAGATTTTCTTTTCCTTTTCTGTTGGTTTCTCAAGACAGAGTTTCTCTGTGTAGCTCTGGCTGGCCTGGAACTCACTCTGTAGACCAGGCTGACCCCAAACTCACCGAGATGCACCTGCCTCTACTACCCACATGCTGGAATTAAAGGTGTGCACCACCACCACTCAGTCTGTTTTCCCTTTTTTAATTAAACATTTATTTTAATTTTTTGTTTGCATCCCTTAGACTTAAATATTGACAATTAACTAAGAAGTAATGCTATAAAATGTTACCATCCAATAAAATGCACTGGTAATATTATAAATTTTAGTTTAATCACTTGTTGGCTAGTTTCAGCCAGTTTATTTTGAAATACCAGGAATCTCTGGTGAGATTCCTTGACATTAATGCTATTAGCAGACCAGCCCAATCTTCTCAGAACCCAGATTAGGTCTGGAAGTAATTAAATACAGCAACTTTCTTGACAACTTCTCACTATATATGCTATTTTGTTAGAAACTAATTAGGAAAATTAGATTCATCTATCATTATGGAAATTAAAGTGAGCTGTGTGTTTGTGTACGAATGTGTGCACATATATACATGCACTTTTCAATTTCCATTTGCTTAGCTTTAAAATAAATATTATATACATAATCTCTTAGGACGTTTTGAGCTATATGTCTGGAAATTTCAGCCATCCAGAAAAAAAGAAGGCTGAAAATAATGAAAAAAATGTGCCTAAAGAATCCATATAAAAGTTCTGGAGACTTGAAAATGAGAACAACAGACATTTGAAAGTTCCTGAACCAGAAACAGAAACTCCATCCTGGCAGGCACTCATACAGCAGCATGCAATAACCATTGGGCAAAACGAAGGCATACGGTAGTGTTACAGATCTACATAAAACCCAACTTCCAATTCAAAATAAACCAACTCATTGTCAGATTGCTTCCTTTTCTTTCTTATTCGACCATTAGAGAAAAAGTCATTAAGTATAAAAGAAAAATTAAATATTTAAGTATAAAAGATAAAATTAGTTTAGATGCTTAATTCATATATACTCTAGGGAGTTCACGGCATCCACCACCACACAAAACATACACAGTATACACATGAGTGTGTACAAAGTGCATTGTTAATGACTTTTAAGGTAATTTATGTCAATATGAAAAATATCAATTTTAATGTTGTCACTCTTAGATGTGATTTTTTTTAATGATTTTTAATATCCAAGCAGTAGGAAATATATAAAAAATTGTCTCAAGTATTTAGTTTTTTAATATTAGCAAAACAAGAAGTACCAAGTTAAATGCTCAGGTATGGGTTGCAGTTACTGAAGAAAAGGGAAAAATTATTGTTTAAGTTGTTCTTTTCTATGTAATTTAATGAATGTTTCTAGAAAATTATCTCATTCCTTTGGGATGTAGTTTGAATGATTTTTAACTTTTTTCTGCTTTTAATTCTCAAGAATTAATAAATCTTAAACACAGAAACTTTTTATGATTCGTTATTCTTTTATTTAAATTTTATTATGGTAAGTTATTTAGGAAAAAATGTTAGGAAATCCAAACAGAGATAACATGAAGCCAACCAAAAAGCCCATTAAGGACCTTAGACTGTGCTTGAGTAGTGAGATCCATGAAAGCCTCCTGGAAGGAGGAAAAATGAAGCATTGCATTGAAACTAACTACCTTTAGCATTTCACTGCCATCTTCCTTACTATTTAAACACATCTCCAGAGCATGATTTCAGTTTAGAGAAGTTTCTAAACTACCAAATGCCTGGCAAGAACACATTGGCAAGTTGTTGTCAAACTACCAAACCATTTTCAAGCAGACAGGATTATCTTGTGTTCTGTTTAGATTCTCAGATTCCTATAGTTTCCTTTGGCTCTAAACTTGACACAAACATAGAGTAACCTGAGAAGCAGGAAACTAACTGATGAGCCACAGAAACTGCATTAGACTGTGGTGTGTCTGTGGGACATTTTCATTGATTGCTAACAGATGAAGGAGAGCCAAGCCCACTGTGGGCAGTGCCAACCCCTTGGGCAGGTGGTCTTGGGCTGTTAAGAAATGTTAGTTAAGTAGCCATGGGAACTAGCCAACCTTAAACCTCTTGCCTGGCTTCCCTTGGTGATGGACTAAACTCTTTCCTCAAGTTAGTTTTGTCAGTTACAGAAACTAAACCAAGACACAGATGTACCATTAGTAACATAGTCCTAAGATACTGACAAGACAAAATATTCTTGAGTTGATACTGATTGCTAGTCTTCTGAACTTCTTGTAAATGTACAGTATTCACCAATTTCCCATGCTGTCATCTAAGATGTTAATCTAGGCGATCCCAAATAGTGTGAAGAATGACTAGGCAGGAATTAAAGACAAATTTGTGGGGTTTTTCAGTAAGCCAATGTTCAATTCTGAGTTTTTTCTTGCTCACTAATTAGCATCATCCAAGTCAAGACTGTACATTTTAAGGGTCTTTAGTCATCTCAATCAAAGTGCATAGCACACCTGTCTACAGTTATCTACTAATTCAAGAGATGACTCAGTGAGAAAGAGTAATTATTGCTCAATCTTGGGGACCAGAGTTGAGATTTGAGCAACCCTATAAGCTGAGGCTTATCTCTTCTGGACTTTTCCTACACAAAGAGCCATGCATACATACACATAGATAATATTTAATCTTAAGGAAAAATAGTTTTGAAATCTGAGTCTCTCAAGATCTCTCCAAGTTTCTTATTTCACTTTTTCAAGGAGATCATCTCTTTGCTTACCAAGGTTTTCTCAGTGTTATTAATTGTGCCAGAAAATGACAATCAATTCTCCACATTGTTTTATTCCAGATATGATCTATGATCTAGTACTGCAGTCCAAAATTAACAATAACATTTGAAAGACAACTGAATGTTAAAAACAAAACAAACGAAAAAACAAAACCTCTTGCATCAGGTATTTCGTAAGGGCTTTACCATCTGGGGCCATGTTCTGATATCTTCATCTGTTCACTATTAAGGAATGTTTTGTTCACATGTAGTTAATTACATCGTGGAATGAGTTTACTTCATGTATCATACAATCTCTGCAATGATGATTTTTGTCAGATTGGCAGCACATATGTCAATAGCAGGTATTTGAAAATAAATACATTAAAGTACTCATCATTCTCTATATTAGTGCTAACAGAAAACATCATGACTCACATGACTTAATAAAATGGTTGAGAATATGGACAACTGTATATATTAAGATCCTGTCAAAAAATAAGGGCAGATTCATAAGATACTTTGACAATAAAGAAATAGAAGAATACTTATAATTTTTTGAGCAAGGCAAGTGCAGTCAGCAGGTATGTCAACATGTGCAGAAGTCCAGAAGACTTCGAAAGGGACCCCTGCAAACATCTGCAAGGATAAGATGCCTGGAGCCTATCAGACAGAGCCCACCCTTGGTCCTCCTGCTTCTGTTCAGTAGAAAGTCAGAGGTCAGGAAAAGGAGCAGACAGTGTCCACAATGATGAGCTATGCTAGGCTCAGGACAGGGAGGAAAGAAGAAGAAAATAAATGGGTGGAAAAAGAAAGTGAATAATTTTTTCACTTTCTATTTATAAAACTCTAAGCCAGGTAATTTAAATATACAATGCACTTTCCATTACAACTCAGTGTTGTTTCCGGCTTATGTTAGAATAACGCTTCTAGCCTTTTCACATACCGACAGCAGGAACTCAAGTAAAGAACATTTGAGAGGAATATATAAAACATTAGGTTAAAATACAAAACTCTTTGGAATATAATGATTTAAATAAAAATTATTTCAATTGATTACAAAACAATAGGTTAAGACATTATCATGTGTCTATCATTTTTACCTCCTTTATATTTGCCATCCTTTCATATCCCCTCCAGATTGAAAAATGAGTTCACAAGAAAGAAACTGTCTCACAAGAATGCCTGGTGTTCAGCTTGGAGTAACTGCTCACTTTAGAATAAGAAAAAAAAAAATAAATCCTATAAGCCTATTGATTGTAATTACTTCCTCTGGCCACTTCTGAACTTATTTTTGTTAGCAGACTATTATATACAGTGAGGTTATGGATTTCTAAAATAATCAGTAAATTAAGACAGGGGTTCATTAATGTGATCAATTAACATTTTCTGGCCCTGCCTGTGGATCTGAACTAGCATCTGTATTCCAAAATGCAATGGTAGAAATGGAAAGTTTGCAATTGCTACTGTCTATTGCTGTGATAAAACATCATGACCAAGGCAACTTACAGAAGGGTATATTTCAGTTTATGATTCCAGGGTTCCAGAGGAACAAGAGTTCATCATGGAGGAACAGGAGACAAGCATGGCAGTGGCAGCAGAAGCAGGAAGCTGAGAGTTGGCATGCTCCCCTGCAGACCAGAAGCAGAATAAAAGATGAAATTGGAAGCAGGCATGGCTTTAAGCTCTCAAAGCTCACTCTAATTATATATTTCCTCCAGCAAGGCTCACTTCTTACACCTTCTCAAACAGTGCTACCAACTATTGACCAGGTGCTCAAATACCAAAGTCTATGAGGGACATCTCTTATCGAACACACCACAGAATACATATTGAAAGTAAGCAACAAAAATCCACATGGATATGTTACATATATGACCTCTATTCTCTCCAGAGCACTCTGATATACATTCTTTGTGAAAATGTCTTTTCCTTAGTTGTTTATGTTGCTCAACTCCTGTGGTTTGAATGAAATGCTATTTGAATATAAATTTCCTAATCCTGGACTTCCATCTTCTGTCTTAATCTACTACATATCAGAAATTTGCAGGGCATCACCAACAAGTGGAAGATTGTTCCTGGCATTCCTAGCACACAACATACACATCTTCACTCACTATTTAATCTCTGTGATTTCTCTTTCTATCCATTTCCAAATGGTCTTTAAAAACATCATATTTGTAATGTTAAAACCGCACAAAATCTAATTTGCATTTCCCTTAAGTGGGTTTGGGGGTCCTCCTAACTTCTGCCTCAAGTGCATTGGTTTCTTGAAATTAAGGTATTTATCATCTTTCAACCTCTAGTTAAATTTTTCTTAATGAAATAAAACACTATTTTAAAAACCCAAATAGTGCTTTCTTCCAAAGGGAAATCGTCATAGCCACGCATATCTACTTAGTAAAAAACGGCTACTAATTACTCATTGGGATGCTGAGGTTTAACATAGAATCGAGTTTGAGATTCTTTAGCAGAAAGGCTTTGGAGCTGGTGAGGTTTCTCTGCACTATCCCAACTACCTGGAACTGGTACTGGTTTAAGACTTCTTTCTCACCATGGATCTGGTTTTTATTCTAGTAGCTTGGAACATATTAGTGGTTCCCGTGGCCTTGGGGCTTTTAAAGAGCTATATCTTTGGAGCATTCAGGTGAAAAGAGGGTTTAATGAGGTTTTCCCCAACACCCAAGATTTAGTGACTCTTATTTTTGCCTACCATATATGAAGTTATTAGTTAAATGTCTCTCTTAAATAGAACGTTAGCATTTCCTGTGGGTCAGAATAGCATTTAACTATACTTAACTTTATTGTTCTAGTCCTGTACTCCACATACTATCATATCATGAGACATATATTCAGTAAGTGAATGAACTTCTGCACACCTGTTAAAAGGTAGCCTGCTCCATTTCTTGTAATTTCTACCAGCCAAACCAGGATTTTAATACCTATCATACAGTTGGATTAAAATTACAAGGCCAAACAATATAGTCTGGGCTAAAGGAAAAACTAGCTTAACTGTATGTTTTGATAATAAAGCCAAGAATTTACCACAGACTTTGGCAGAAACAGGCAGATTAATTTAGACATAAATATTACATCACATGCTTGACCAGGAGGCCTCAAGGCAGTAATGCCATTTACTAGGTTAGTTGAGGCAGATGTATTTCAAGATGAAGGCTGCCTGTTCAACTTAGTGGGAGGATTATTCAGAATTAATAAGAAAAAAGAAGAAAGTCCGGGAATACGGCTCTGTGGTAGCATGCTTGCCCAGTCTGTGAGGGTCCTGGTTCCTCAAATGCCTGGAAAACGGGCTGTTTGCTACCTTTGAGCTCGCACGCAGAACACATCCGCACTGCGATGAACCTCAGCCTCTTTAGGAAGCGGGGAAGCATTCAAAATGTCGACCAAGGACATTTTCATAGCAAAAGGGCACGTAAAAGCCTGGCACTCAAACGCCAGCAGTTGCGTTAGGTGCTTGCCCAAGAGTAAAATCAAGAAAAACAACTTCCTTCCAGTTTGTTTCCAGCGCCAAGGGACCCGGAAACTCAGTTGCGAGACTGACACGGGCGCCGTCCAAAGGCAGAAAACAATAAGGCGGGCCCTTGCGCGCACGTCCAATCGCTTAGCTCTTCGAAGGACAGGGCGGAAGCGGCGACCATGGAGCCGCTGGTGCAGCAGATGGAGCGCTTCTCCGAGGTGCTGGCCGTGTCGCGTGGGGCGCTGGTGAGCTCCTGGGATGCTACGACCGTGCGTAGGGCGCTGCAGTGGGCGCGCTACCTGCTCCACGTGTACCGACGCTTCGCGGGCAACGGCCGCATGCGGGAGGCGCTAGAGAGGCGGCTCCAGTCGCGGGGTGGGCCTCCAGGGCTGCGCAGCTTTGCAGCGCTGGAGTTTGGGGATGCACGGCTCGCCCTACGCCTGCTAAGGAACCGCGCGCTCGCGCCCGCCGCCGCCCACGCGCTGCCGAGCCTCTTGTTCCCGGGACCCGCCTCGGACTGCGAGGACGACGCACTGCAATCACGCTTGGCTCTCCTGGCGCGCCGCGGAAGCGCGGTGCACCTGCTGCTTCGCCTTGGCGGGGACGCGCCCAGGAGCGCGCTGCTGCGCATGCACGCGGAGCTGCTGTGCGCGCGCATGCACGAACTGGGCGGTGCTGACCCCACGGCCCAGCGTAAGCTCCTCGACACGCTGTGGGCTCGCGGGCCTCGGGAGCACGTGCTGAGCGTGGCGGCCGAAGCGCTGCTGCACGACGCAGACTTGGAGCCAGCCAGTGCTGCAGACCCTGCGGGTGTGGACGAAACACAGGAACTGCTGCAGTGGCTTCTAGAAAGCCCTGAGGCCTTGCCCGCTTTTTGCCGCCAGCTGCCCGCCGTGCGCCTGGCCTCCTTGGCGAGCCGCCACCCGGCTCTGTCTCGTGCGTACCTGGGCCTGCTCATAGCCTGGGCCACACAGTTGCACTATGACCTGCAGAAGGGCACCTGGGTCCCCATGCAGCCTGAGGACGTGCCCTGGGAGGAGTTGTGCCTTCGGCTACAAAGCTTGTGCCAGGCCTCACCACCCCTGCAGGAAGAGGTACTGGAGACTCTGCGTTCCAGAAAGGCGCTGGATGGAGATTTTGTGGTTCGAGGGATGAGCATCTGGACAGACCTACTGCTGGCCCTTAGTGGTGCTTGACACTGGATGTGGGAACACGTGAGACGAGATTCTTAAATCCCAGGCGAGCATCTGGACAGACCCACCTCAGAGAGGGATGAAGGGAACAAGAAATAAACTTCTCTCTCAAGCCTCCACTCTTGTGCACAATGGCCTCCTGTTATTTGACTATACAAGTTACAAAATGTCAGCCTTCTCACCAACGCCCTATACTACATGGCCCCAAAACCTAATATTTAGGTGCCAATTTAAATAGTCGTAGTACAAGTATAAATATAATGCCTTGAGTTTTCTAGTTACTGGAAATGGTGTTATTTCTGTCCTGGTGGACCCAAGGTCTTGCCCATGTGAAGCTAGTGAGCTACCACCACTGAGCTACAGCCCTAAACTTGGAAGAATTCTTCAAGCCATGAATTTTCAGCTTGTTTAAAGCAGCTTCAAATTTTTCAAGGCCACTCTTTTACCTGATTAGCTTTTCTTGTTTCCTGATGATCTCTTCTCTTTACTAGTAAAAAGGCTTGTTTAACCTGAAACCCGTGGTAGCGTCAAATGTTAGTTTCAAAGCTGACCAGGCTGTAGTTAAAGCCCAAGACGTGCCTTCCTTAACCTGTTCACCAACCTTCACATACATTAAAGTTGTGTTCAGAAAGTTTCGTCCCGTTTGTACAAGCCGCTACTCTCAAAGTCAAAATAGTTTAAAGCATTTTTTGAGTACACACTAAAGCATGTAGAGCCCAGCACATGTAAATATATCTTTGGGGGTATTTGCATTGGATGATAAAGGAATCAAAACTAATCTTGACACCATCGCAAAGGTGTTTAAATATTTGACTCTGGTTTTTCTCCTGGTTGCTAGATGAAGCCTGGAGTTTTTTGTGACTAAAAACCCAACTTTGTCTGCTTGAATTTTTCTAAACATAACAATGAGTAGTTTTGTTAGTCAGCAACTTTCCAGAGATCACCATAACTTCTCCATGTTCAAGATAACTGAGAGTAAGAGTTTTTGGTAAATATACATAACACAAAGTTTTTACTTTAATTTTCTATTTATTTTATGTGTATTGGTGTTTTGCCTACATGTATGTCTGTGTAAGGGTGTCGAACCTTAGTAGTCAGCCATGTGGGTGCTGGGGATTGAACCTAGTTCATCTGGAAGAGCAGTCAGTGCTCTTAACTGCTGAGCCATCTCTCCAACACCCAAAACAAAATTCTTAATTATAGAAATAAAATTAGAGAAAAAAGACATGTAGATTTTTAATTCTGTGTTGGAACCAAAATATAAATTAGGACTAAATTTCTAAGATTTATAAAGCAGTATCAAATTTTGTTCTCACTCACATTACTTTTTCTAGCACTGATCTGTGTAAGCCATCTTTTACACCTACTATATTCTGACTAGATTTCTTTGTTCATTTACACAGGAATCACAGCTATGCCACACTCTGGTTATATTTTCAGCATTTTTAGACATTTTCTTATTCATCTTTATTCTGATCACACTCATCAGGTATACAATGTCCTTTTTCTCCTGGATCTTTGGCAACATTTATTATTTTTTTTTTATGAAGCTAGTCAGTATCTGAACTCTGTTTTGATGTCTTAGGGTCTCTATAGTGCAGGTTAGCCTGGAACTTACTGTCTGCCTATGCTAGCCTCAGAATCCTGCAGGGTTCTCTTGCTGCAGCCACCTAAATGTTGCAGTTATAGATGTGAACCAGCACATATAGCCAAATTTTGAGTTTTCATGGTTTTGAAATTTTAATGCTGTTGTCTCATCTGTGGCTTATTTTCTGCTCTTTTGTTACAGGAGAAATCCAAGTTTCATAGACTAAATCCATCTTGATTCTCGTACAGTTTTATCAGCTTCATTTCAGATGATTTTGTGAGTGTCAAGATGGTGTCTCCATTCATTTACTTACTAGTTTTTATTTGTTTTGGTTTTAGGATTTTAGATTTAGAATTTAGAAATTCTAAATTCTAAATTTAGGATTTAGAAACATCTCCTGGTGCAAACATTTTAAAGTGTAACTACTAATGCTTGTCTGGTTCTTGTGGAAGGTGGTTTTGTTGTGCACATGATTTTTCTTTACCGTTCAGTGTGTCAGAGTCCTCATTTCTGTCCTTATTGGTACAGAGGGCTGTCCTCAAACTACAGGCCCTTTGTAAGTGGACTATTTTCTATTTTAAAGTAATCATTGGTTTAACATCTGCATTTCCACCACTTACTCCATGTTCCTAATATTCCTAGTCCCCACAGTGACTAAAAGGTTTATGCCACCCATACCCTAAAGCTGTTAACCAACTCTCCATGTCAGTTGTGCTGCTTCAGAAACTGCTGGTCTTATATAACCCATTTCCTAGTACTGATATTCTGCCTCAGTTTTTAACCTGCAAATGACTACCAGCTTTGGGGAAATTTTTTCCAAATTCCACTGCAGTTAAACTGGTTTGGGGCACCTTGTGAATAAACAGAAGTAGGACCTACATCAAATTTTCCCTTTTAATGGACTGGCATCGTGTGCTGCAGTGAGTTATCTGGGACCAGCCTGCAGAGGTTGAAGGGGACACCTGCCTAACTACTATGAGGGAAGAAACATGCTTCTCTCTATATGCCTCTCTTTTATTTAAATGATTGTTTGGGGAGGTAAGTATCTATCTATGTTATATCATCAATGCCTATGCAACTAAGTAATGTTAGCAAGACCTTGGTAATTCAAGGCCTTGATATTTTATTTAAATAGCATTTATCCAAAATATTATTTGGCTTCCTCTTCACATTTTTTATTATTATTTCAGGATTAATTTCTAGCATTGTTTTTTATTTTAGATTTATTTTATCTTTAAATATGTTTGCATATGTGTATGTGGATATTGCATGTGAGTATAGATGCCCTTAGGGTGAGAAGGGAGTATCATATCCTCTAGAACTGGAGTTACAGGCATTTGTGAACTGTCCAGTGTGAGCCCTCTGCCAGAGCAGCAAATGCTCTTAAATTTGTTTTGGTTTTAGGATTCTTTTGAGAAACATCTCCTGGTGACAAACATTTTAATGTATATCTATCAATGTTTGCCTGGTTCATTGGAAGGTGGTTTTGTTGTGTTCCTAACCACTGAGCTATTAGCCACTCACTATTTTTTATAGTTTGTGCTGCATTTCAGACCCTGAAATCCTTTAAGATGAGATCAAGCCCCATTGTCTGTCTGTCTGTCTGTCTGTCTGTTTTTCTGTCTCTCTCTCTCTCTCTCTCTGTGTGTGTGTGTGTGTGAGAGAGAGATTTTCTTGGGTTGTACATCTTGGTTGTCTACTTGATTGGATCTTTAATCAATTAAGAGACAGTCCTCTGGAGAAGTATGAAAGGTATTCCCTGGAAAGAATAACTCAAGAAGACACCCCCCAACACACACACACACCCAGTAACCTCCTAACTGATAGGGTATATGGAGATCAGAAGGAAAAGCGATTGTTTTTTGTTCCCTCCTTGACCCTTGCTCATGACTCTGTATACTTTGTATGTGCCTCTCTGGACAACATGCTCAGTGGGAACAAGATCACTTCAGACTTGTTTCTTTTTGAGCATCCAGAACCGAGGGCTGCAGCTGACACTCATAAGTAGTTGATCACAGTGCTTGTATGAATGGAAATAAGCAAAGATTTGGCGATAGCATTCTCACCAAGGTCATCTGTCTGCAAAGTGTAAACCATTTTAGGAGCGATTTACGTAGAATAAATCTAAAGAATGAAGTCCCAATACATGGTGACTTTGTCAGATTTCAACCCAGCAGCCTTAAACACTTCCTAGAGTTACTTTACTGCTTCAGAGTTCAATCTCTGGTCATCCCTGCCACGATTATGTCTGAGGGTAGCCTGGGCTACAGTATAAGATCTCTGACCACCCCTCAATAAGGGTTTTGTTGCTGAAGATAAATCTCAAGTTTACTATTTCTCATGTTTTTGACTCAGATGCTTTATGTCAAAGTTCAAAAGTAGGAACAGGTTATATACAGAATGACCTCACTCCTAAAATTTGTGCATATAAGATACTCATTATTGACACTACTTAATTGATGTAAACACTCCAAGAAGCAACTATTGATTTTTTCCGGTGGGTTTAATTGGAAATGATCAATTACTCTATCAGAAGTGTGGCATCATCTCATTTATCAGGTGCTCATTGCTCTAGTGCTGCACAAATTCTGGTTGTAATGAAAGACTCAGAGCCAGATATTGGGAAAGGCTGAAATACTAGAGAGGAAACACCACAGTCAAGTCTCACCGAGCTGTCTTCCAGCTTCCTCAGCCTCACTCTTGGTCACTTCTAATTGCTGCTGTTTTATACCCTCTTCACTCAGCTGTATCCCATCTAAGTTAAGATTAAAGGCGTGAGCTACTCTTATTTGGTAGTCAGCCTTGAAATCACAGAAACACAGAAAGATCTGTCTCTGGAGTTATGGGATTAAAGGCATATGTCACTACTCCCGACTTTCCCTGTGCTAGGATTAAAGGTGTGTGCCATTGAAGCCCAGCTGTTTGGCCTCTACTCCCAGAGATCCAAAACTCCTGGAGCGGGAGCTCCATGAGTTACCACTGCTGTTATCTCTGGAACTCCCGGAGCTACCTCTGCCTAGTTTGACTGTGGATTGATCTCTTGATTTTCCAGGTTTTATTAAATATGTAACATCACCACACCCTAATGGACTAAGGGTGCCCTTTTGACTTAGTAATGCCCTGGCCCTAAGGGAAGAAGCTTAAATCATTACAGTGATGGCTGTCTCCAGCTCTTCCCGGGAGCATCATTGCTCTTCTTACTGTTAGGTTTTGAATGAAAAGGAGTACTCCATGTCTAAAGTACCACTGGGGTTGTGTTACTGTCTTCACACACAGTGAGTTGAACCCTGCCCTGAGACAAGTTCCACACACAGTGACCGTTAGGTTCAAAGGGAAACCAATTCCCCAAACTCCAAAAGGCAATCCAAATATTCAAAAATATCTTCTTTTCAAAAACGAGAAACTGGCTTCATAAGTTCCTGAGGAATGCTGGCTTTTCTCTACCAATCAAAACTCCTGTATTCTGGGTTGAGCTCATTTCTGGATATGTGGAACTGCCTTTTGGAGTTTAGGAAATTGGGATTTTTCTTTGGATCTGACTGTGATCAGAGGGTTATAGCATGAAAACTGGGTTTGCATTTTATATTTATGTACGAAACAAAGCTCTGAATACTATCTGTGAATACTGTCTGTAGTAACCTCTAGATCTTACGGTTTAATTTGAAATTGTCTTCTACATGATTTTAAAAGGCAACTTGATCCAAAGGCAAATTATTGTCTGTGTTCTTTATGACCCTTCTTCATTTAAGTAGGAATTTTTTACTCACCTGGTAAGTCCTGTCACTCTGTTGTTGAGATTTAATGTGATGAAAATTATTAAAATCCAATTTCCATAATAAATTATTTTTGTGTTTTAAAGTGATCTTGCTGGATTTCTTGGGCTGACCTTGATCTCAGGGTTTCTTGACTGTCTCCACAGCAGTGAAGGCTACAGATGTGTGCTGCCATGCATTATTTATGATTTATATATATTTATATTATGAGCCAAATGTCTCATGTTTTTAAAGATTATAGAGACAGAATGTAAAGAACAGGTTTATTTTAGGTAAATACTACGTCTCTTTATTTCTGCACTCTCTCGGACGGTTACTGAAATATTCATTACTGTGCTGAGCTTTTGAAATAATATCAATAACTTTGGTTAGATATTCTGTGTGAGGCTATGCATGTACTTAGAATATTGACACAGAGCCCTCAGGGATATAAGCTTGTGTGCTGTTAGCTTTCAGTGAATGTAGATGTAACCATGGGAGAAAATGGCCAGATTTCTTTGCAAGTCCCAGACACGTAAAAACCTCTGATGTTAGTTTTTAAATTGGCCTCATCAATGTTCTCAGTCAGACACTGTAGGACACTGAACAAAACCAGGACAAGTAGAGGAAAAGGAAAGAGGTTTGTTTGTAGGGAGAAGAGGGGCTGGTAGGGACAGAAAGGAAGGGGGGTGTAGAATTCACAGTGCACATATATGAAATTGTAAAAGAACAAAATCTACCTAAGATAATAACTGAATTTATACAATTGAGCTCTAAATAGCCTTTAATATGTTAATAATTAATAATTTTAAGCAGCATTATTTGTAATAGCAAGAACTTGGAAACAACCTAGATGCCCCTCAACTGAAGAATGGATTAACAAACTGTGATACATCTACACAGTGGAGTACTACTCAGCAGTAAGAAAAATGATATCTTAAAATTTGCAGGCAAATGGATGGATTTGGAGAATATCCTCCTGAGCGAGGTATTACAAACCCAGAAAGACAAGCGGGGGATGTACTCACTCATTAGTGGACTTTAAACAAAAAGCAAAGCATGTCCAGACTACAAACCACAACCACTGAACAGCTTGGGATCTGAAACACCTTGGACCTGCACCTTGGAGCCCATTCCCTGCAGAGGAACACCTGATCCAGTCTTGATGTTGGGTTGAGGAAAGTGGGTCTGTCTGGAGTGGATGCTGAACTAAGCCACCCTGGGACCTTAGGACCTCCTGCCCTTGCTGAGGAGGAGATAAAATGATGGGGAGAAGAGAGAGTGACTGGGAGGGGCAGAAGGGGGAAGGGAATTTGAACAAGGGATACATGGATAAAACATATGACTCCATTCATAATAAAAAAATAATTGTAAAAGTAGAACCATGCAATTTATTAATTTTATTATTTGTTTAGGAAATAAAGAGATCTCATAATTTGGAATACTTCTGGCAAAAAGTACGTTTTCTATTGTAAAAAAACAAAATGCAAAATAATTTTAATAGTAGTTTAGACAAATACTCGGCATTTTACCTGAGTAAAAGCAGCAGTGATCAGGATAAGGGTTGAGGCAAATGTATATTCTTTTCTTTTTAGTCTGTTCTCTAATAAATGCAAAAGCAAAGGTTTCTGATAGGGCTAGTTTGGAATAGTTCTTAAAACAAAAAATAAATGACAAGTGACTAATAAGCAATTTACTGCAGATATATGGCGTAATCCACTGGTCAGCAGATGAAGATTCCATATGGGGTTGCTATAGTAACCAAAAATTCATCTAGCCCAGCCACCATGTTCTAATTATAGCCAGAAAGCCCTGAACCCCGTGCAGTGAAAATTGGCCCCTGTAGATTCAAAATGATTTCATTGTTGTTACAGACATTAACTAAGGAAAAATATTTGAAGAATTTATATTATAGCCAGATTTAGTGGCTAGTTCTACAAATGGAGTATTACCATGACTGTCAGAACATTATAATTTAAAGACATATTTTCAAGAATCTCTATGTTGAAGCAACCAAAGGACAGAAAAGGAACAAAGGGGGAGGTAGTTTAAAACCTTGTTACAAGGCTTTAAAACCAGTTTTTATTTATAACAGCATTTCTGCAAAAGACAGCACTTTAGTTCCCATTTTATTTACATACTCTGTAGAGTTGGAGCCACATGATTCAGAGCATCAGGAACGTGGCTATTCAAACCTCCTTTTAACACTTTATAGAATGGGGCTTTTAGTGACACATTACATTAGCAGTCCTCTATCTGACAGTGCATTATTCCTTAGCTAGAGACACAATTTGGAGATATTCTTTCTTGCCTTTAAAAACTTGGTTGATATTTTCCTCTTTCCCAGGTTTCTCATGAAAACTGTCATTTGCACTGGTTTTTCTTCTACAGATAAAATGTCAGTTCCTACTGCTTCCACTTTTTCATTGACTATCCTTTGCAGAACTTCAGTGCTGTTGTATTTTGGGAAGTAGTTCTATAGAATTTTGTCCTGTTTAGTTACACTTCATACTTTGAGTCCTTCTGTGTGTTGGGGTGGGGGTGGGGCTCCAAACCTGGGCCTGAGTATTCACTGACATCCTCAAATGTGTACCCCTTCTGTTTCTCACACAGTCACTTTTATGGAGAAAGGTCTCCACTGAAGGCAGAGTCTCTGATGAGTAAATGTATAAGCACCCGTGGACGCTGCCTGCTCTGTTTGTACTTGGATGTGTATACTTTGCTCTATCGAAATCACACCTTACCTTGTAACCCCAGCATGCAGGAAGTTGAGATGGAGGACTGCCACAAATTGGAAGCCAGCCTGAAGTACATGTGAGTTCTAGGCCAGCCTAGGCTATAGAGTGAAGCCATAGTGAAATAATGTGCTTACAAAAAATCTTAATGTATAAATAAAAACTCCTATTACTGTTGGTAGGTTTAGGTTGATAAAAAAAACAGTAAAATATCTAAAAGAAACATTAAGTATATTTAATACAACAAACCATTTTGACTTGTGCAGTAATCTATAGCTGTAATTAATAAAACTCAGTTTCTGGTATACATATTTTTCTTTTGAGTCATTTCTAGTCCTATGTTTGATTTTAGGGAAAAATTATTATGTAAGACATATGTCTGCCAAGTATAGTTGACTAAGACTGAGTGTAAAATTTAAGAGAGAGCTTTTTTGATCCCAAATTTCCAGAAATGTATGCCACCAGTCAAATCCTCTCACATTTAATTTTAGCTACAGCTTTTTTGGTGAACCATGCAGACCCTTCATCACTGTGATTGACCCCTATGTGTGGACAACACAGTGTTGAATGTGAATGTTATCTACAAATATAATTTTTGCTATATTGTAATTTCTACAAATCAGAGGAAGTATGAACCACACAAACATGCCAAGACGCAGACCTTTTATAGGTCAGAACATGGTATGCTCCATGCTCAATGGTGGGACATGCCTATTTATCGAAAAGAATGGATTTTACTTTTATTTCAGCCATTCTATAGCTTCTGTGGTATAAGACTCTGAGCATGATAATAAAATAATGAGCACCTAAGACAAATATTTATCACATAAAGATTTATTTCTTCATAAAAGTCATGTTAATTTTTAATTATCCTAACAATGTAACATACAATAAATTACACGATTTCAGATTGCTAATTCCATAAAGTTATCAAAAACAATTTTATTCATTTGTGAGGCTTAGAAAGCCATGAATCACTATTCATTTTAGCACTGAATCTTTAATCAGGACCCAAAGTTATATGTTTTCTAAGAGTTTAATGTATGCCATGTAAACCTATTACTTATTTGATCTGTCATTTTTCATGCATGTTTAGCAACTTGTATGTTAGCGTGTAGATAATAAATGTGATATACTAAGGTGTTAATCGAGTCATTGTTTCTTCAACTCTTAAACTAAAGCAAAAGTAAGCACACATGACTTGAGCCAGGTCCTAATATAATAAAAGCCATAAGAGGTCCAAATGTTAAACTTTGCTGTTCTGATATCACAGTGTTTCTTTTCCAATGTTGGAAAGCAGATTAACTATGATTACATATGGTGATATATTTTATATTTAATAAAAGCAGCCTGGAATCACCCACAGCCTTGAGGATCAGAGATCAGTAACTCACACCTTTAAACTCAGAACAGGGATGGACAAAGTGGTAACTCATGCCTTTAATCCCAGCAAGGAAATGACCAAGTAGTGACTACACCTTTAATCTCATCATTCAGGAGACAGAGATCTTTCTGTATTTCTGTAAATTCAAAGCCTAAAAACAAAACGGTAGGATCTAGGATTATGATTCATAGTTGAACCAGGAAGTGAAACACCGGGGTGGAGAGAGAAGATATTTAAAGCAGGCTGAGGCAGACAGACATTCAAGCAAGGAGCCAGGCAGAGGTAACACATGCCATTAGTCCCAGCACTTGGGAGGCAGAGGCAGGAGGATCTCTGTGAGTTCAAAGTCAGCCTGGTCTACAAAGCAAATTCCAGGACTACACAGAGAAACCCTGTCTTAAAATACAAAACAAACAAAAAAGGCAGGAGAGATGCCTCTGTCCTTTGATATTCCAGGATGCTTTTATTAAATATAAAATATATCACCACAAGCATACAATACTTGTTGACAATTTTTATAAAGAAGACTGAAAACACAATTAAAATTGTCTTCAAAAGAGAACTGACAAACATTGAAGGTATGTTTTTAATCTAGAGTTCTTACTTAAAATACTTGTTGGATCACTAAGTTCACAACACCACATTTAATTCAGAGTATATATTGCATGTGTAATGACAAAAATCACAGGATTGCATATTAAATTTAATTCTCTATTTTCATAAACTATCAAAAATTAAGCTATAAAATTATCAGAACCATGAAATTACTAAAACCAATAGAAAAGCCACATAGCTTCAGCTCCAAGAGACATTGTTGTGGAGAAGATAGATTCAAATTGGATAACATGCTTTGATTCCTAGCCACACTGATGACATTGTTCTTGATTAATGGCACCTGTGTGCAAGGCAGCATGCTGGCTCAGTGTCTGCAGATTGATTTCTGCCAGCTCCATCTATATAAAGGAGAGCATGTGCCCAGACTGCACTGCACTTTCTGCTTGGGATTTTCTGTGTGGATCAGTAGGTGAACAAAACAGTCACAGAAGGTCTGCTTAGATAGCTACCCTATTAGTTCAGCTGTATTTCTGGCTGAACAGAGGGCTTTAAGAGAGGGCTTTGGTGGGTGTAACTATCCACATATTTACCTGGCATATGGTTCATTATGGAGTAAAAGAAATCTCTCCTGCTGGTTTGGCTAGTTCTCATGTTTATAGCATACAGGAGTAGACTCAGATGTAGATCTAAAGAAGTCAATTGCAAATAACTTAAAAAATGATTTGCTTATATTAGTTCCACATTTTATATAAAATTCATTGTATATATTCTGCCAAATTTATTATACTTATCATTTAAAATTGCAAAGATTATGAGTATGCTGTCTTTTTATTTTCAGTCTAAATTGAAGCTGAAGAATCAATTTTATAATGAGAATTCCATATGTAAAAGCAAAGATGGTTTCTATTCCTGTTAGCCCTAGCCTCTCAGATTATAAATACCTTCCCAGCATTGCTGCAGCCTACAGAGCCCTCCTCAGAGTCTCTCACAGTGAAACCAGCCAAGAACCCTCAGACACTACTGTCTTTCTGAGGACTTCAGGGGTATCTCTGGCTTTCATGACTCATAATAGCCTCTAGATTTTAATAGCAAAAACAACTTAAACCTGAAGAGTCAAAATACCAAACCTCATGTCACACTGCTAAGTCACCTGTGATCACTTTTTATTACCTGGAAATATTCAATTCTAGAAAACTTATAGGTATAATTTCAAATAGAAGAGAAATTTTCAATTATAAATACTAGCATCCTTCTTTTTCATTACCTTTCTCTTTTATATATAAAATTCCAGGTCTGTTCAGCACTACCATCTGATGTATTATTTCTAATGCTTACATAATGCTCTAGAGACATATATTATGATTTAGACCAAGATACATAAATAAACATATCCAATATGATCTCTATGTACATATCCTGAACCTTACCATTGAACATACAAGATTTTTCACTTTATTGCTATAGAGTGACACATAGCTCTTTTAAAACTTTTTAAAAGTCTGTTTATTCTTCAATTGTCAATCAAAATGCTATACATTTACAATCGAATACATGTGTACATCATGAAAAGACTAAAACAAGCAGCTGATCATATGCACTACCTGACATACTGACTTTGGTTATGAAATACTTAACATTGCTGAGTAGTGGTCAGCTCCATAGTGCATTCTGCTATCTGTGGTCAGCATGGAGGGTTTAAGCTCTGTTACCTCTCCCTGGGATGTTGTGCCTTCTGATACCATCTCCAGTCTCCAGCGCTATAATGTTTCCAGGAAATCAACCTTCCACATAAAAACAAGACCATATGTTAGTTCCCTTAATACCATCTAGTACATGCTGGTCTCTTGGGAAAGCATTTCAGTTTTATTCTGGGTCAATTAATATTAATTACATATGCATACATGAGCATATCCCTTCTGTCTTCAGTCTTCATATGCATGTATGAACTTTATGTTTAAGTAATTTAAATGTGGTGATATATTTAATAAAATCAGCCTGAAATATCAGAGGACCAAATCACCCATAGTTCAGCTATAACTCACACCTTTAATTCCAGCATGGAAATGATCAAGTGGTGACCTACACCTTTAATCTCATAACTCAGGAGACAGGGATCTTTCTGTATTTCTGTGAGTTCAAGGCCTAGCTACCAAACAGTAGTAACTCAAACCTTTAATCCTAATTCTGGGATTATGATGCAGAGTTGAACCCAGAAGTGAAACAACTGGGTGAAGAAAATATTTAAGGCTGGCATAGGCAGACATTGAGATATTCTGTAGAAGCAATGAGCAAGGCTGAGGACTCTTGAAGATAGCTTTTACCCTGAGAAGTTGGTTGAGTAAGAATTGACTGTGGTCTGTTTCTTCTCTCTGATACTCCAGTTTTTCCCCAATATCTGGCTCTGAATTTTCATTAAATACCAACTACAACTTATGTTTCATTTAATGTAAGCTTTTAGATTTAGAGGTAAAAAGAAGATCCAGTCTTATCAACATCCCTTGTAAAATACTGAAGCTTCCCCTCTGGTTTGTGTTGGTAACTTTGAGGCAGGGTCTTATGTAACATAGGCTAGTCTCAAACTCACTATGTAGTGGGGAATGATCTTGACCTCCTGTTCATCCTGGTTCTGGGATTACAGCCCAGATATGCATCACCACAGCTGTCTGTACTGTTCATTCTTCATCCTAACATACTAGAAATCTGCGTAGACCTTTTATTCTGTTTAATATGTTGTTTTTAAACTTTATGTCTTTTTAATTTTATTTTTATTTCTACCCCAAGAGACTCTGTGTTTAACCTTTACCTTTTTTGCAGTTGAAGTTATGAGATACAAATTTGTATAGCTGCTTTGGACATAACTCCTCAGCTCATTGGCTCAGTTATGAAATTATTCAAAGCATTTATTCATTTTAGAAAGTGAAAAGAATGAATAATTATTATATCATAAATACTTTAATAAATATTTTTCATGATGAAGTACTGTTTTTCCACATTCCTTTGTCATTTGCACAGCACTAGATTCTACCTTATTGGATCATAAATGGTCTTTATTTCACTGTTAAAGGTCCTGGTGTTGATACCACCTCCTGCTGCTTAACTGGTTCTGCAGATGAAAAATTAATAACTTAAAAATGCAAAATAATAAAACCAAAGGGCTCATGTAGAAAAATATGTATGATTCTCAGAAAACACCAGGCCTATCCATTGTCTTACAGTTAGAAGTTGTGGGTCCTCAACCACATGTGACAAGCTCCTTTGGCTTTTTCTAGAAGCTAGACATAAACAACAGACTCAGAGTTTGCTGTCTAATAATCCAGCATCAGCTATTTTGTGTGTCTTCTCTCTCTCCCTTCCTTCCTCTCTCTCGTTCATGTGAGATCATATGTTTATACTTTTCTCACTTCTCTGGGTGGTTTGCGACAAAGGAGAAAATCTCTAGCTCCGTTTCCTCAGTTGTGAGTTAATTTATATTTTTAGAGCAGTGGTTTTCAACCTTCCTATTGCCACAACCCTTGTTGTAATAATCCCCAGCCAACCAGAAAATTATTTTGTTGGTACTTCCTATTATTTTGCTACTGTTGATGAATAGTAATATAAAATATAAATACCCATGTTTTCTGATGATCTTAGGGGACCCTTGTGACAGGGTCAGTTGACTCCCAGAGGGGTCATAACCCACAGGTTGAGAAACACTGCTGTAGAGGCTCCCTGGTTCCTCTTCTGTGGTCTTTTCTGCCAGACTTCACTAAGCGTTGACTCTTACTGGGCCCCTTCCCAGGTCACTCTCCATCTCTGTTGCTGGATCCCTTGGAAAACATCCTTATTATGCTACCTATCAAGAATCTTATCTCAAGGTCTTTATTCTTAGCAAACACACAGAAGACAGAAGTTCTGTTTTCATGTTCTCACACACACCTTTGGTCTTGGGGAAAAAAGGTCTGGTCATGGCATGTTTCCTTGATTCCTTTTCTTTCCTTGGCTTGAAGCAGATTTTTTTAGCCAAAAGCCCCACACTGTCATTATTTTTCATTACATTTTTTCCTCACAAAGCCCCAACACATCTCTGGGCCTCTTACGCTTGTTAATTTTTTTGCAAGTGGTTGGGAGTTTAATCCCCAAACTCTCTTACAAATCCAGGTGTGATTGTATGTTCATCTATAAACCAGGCACTAGGAAGATTCAGAAATAGGAGAAATGCTGGAAGCTATAGGCCTACCTCCTCATTCAAGGAAGTAAGGTAGAGGGCAAGACATATATGCCCTCTGGTGTAAACAAGGGCATGGGTATGAGTATGTGTGCATGTGTGCGTGCGTGTGAGAATTTAAGACATGTATTCGTTATTTAACTAGTAAATACAACTGCTAAAATATGAACTCCTGTCCATGACTCCAATTTATGGCATCACTTATCTACTAAGGGGCAACATCTCATGGATGTAAGACCCTGAGGAGAAAGCTAGACCTGTGCCTCTGGGAATGTGGTCAGAAGGACAAGACCATCTCAGTTGGTTATTGCAAATGTACATTGATCTTGGGTTTTACCCTGACGCTTCTAACACATCCTCAGGTTTCAGTATACTTAACAAGTTTACATTGTTTTGAAAATATGTTGTTATATATCTTTATTCTTGTTAAAAATTCAGTTGGTTGGTAACATTTCACAAACTTTCACTGAAATTTTTGGGCAAACTTTGTATTAGAAAAACAAATTCTTGCTCTTAAGGTATTTACAATTGAGTATCCAAAAGAGTCAGTCAATGAAACAGACAAGACTTTCAACCAAATTGTCAGTCTGAAAACAACTGTAAATTGTGGAGTTGCATATAGAGTAAAGGGAGTTCTCCCGTGTGAAAGTTCACACCTTTGTGTGCCTGCACATTGTGTGTGCTTAAAATGAAACTGCTACAAATACAGTTTGTGATCTTGAAGATATAAGCCCCAAACTACATCTGATTCAGCATGCTGACACGATGGTCAGATTTTAAGATAACCAGGTAAACACCATAGTTTATAAAGGAGAAAGGGGGGAGGGGAAGGGGGAGGAAGTGGGAGCTCTCATTTCCAACTTAATGCCAAAGGTTAAAATGGAAAGTTAGAAATACCTATTTTAAGAGAAAATAAGAAGAAAAGTAATGATTCAGTAGAGCATTAGTATTTCAGAAGGTGACAGTCCCCTAGTTATTCCTACATTGGTTTTGAACTCCTTCTTGCCTTCAGTAGAATGCAAGGCAGCTCTGAAACTCAGCCTAAAAGTAGGTCAAGGAGCCACTCAACTTACCCTGTTAAGTGTGAATTTTATCTTGGACAGAATAAGACTGTTTCTTCCCTTTTATAGCTAAAATCTTGAAGTGACTGTGTCCATAAAAGTCACCACATTAACAGTGGAAGAGTCACAGAACTCCACACTCTAGTACTCAGGACCAGGGATTGAGAACTCAAGGTAACATTGCCTTGTCAATGCCACAGTAAGCCACATGCAGCTTCACACAGGGCTGAAAATTTTTAGAAACAAGTGTTACTAGTTTGCCAAATGCTGGTACCACTTTATGTAGTCTTCTGATATTCCAGTTAAACAAGCTTGTTTTATTCATTCATTCAATCATTTAATTGTTGCTTATTTGTTTATTTATTTTCCTGAGTCAGAGTTCTAACATATTGCCCAGATGCCCTTGCCTTAACTCTGAGTGTGACGATTTTAAGTGTCTCTATAGCCATACCAAGCCTTAATAAAACTGTTTTGGAAGGAAACTTAGATTTGAACCTAAATATTGTCCCCATTTTTTATCTTAGCCTGAGTTAGTAACTCACTCTTACCTGGCATCTGGGTCATAAGAAATGGCAATGATATATAATGCACAAGGTAGATAGGAAAAGCAAAGAGGTGTTGAAGCTCAGTTCATTAGTCAACATGGAAATACAACTGCATTAAGCATGCTATTGACAGATGCAATTACAAACGAGACTTCCTGCACTGCACTGTGCCATTACTCTATTCAAGTCATCCTATGAAGAAATGAACTTCTTATGGGAATCTATCTTTATATCACCAGGATTCTGTGCATAATGACTATTAAGTATTAGTGAGGATAAATATCTAACTCCACAGTTTAAAAGGGACATAAATGAAGTACCTGGCTCACTTCCCTGGCCATGGTCATACTCAAAGTGAGGCGGCTGCATCATGTTTACAGATAGGTATGCTTCATGTGGCTGATTGTGTTAACAGTCTATTGAAATGAGAATAAAGTGAAATTGCTAACTTATGAGGCCCCTGGCTGTGAGAGAAGGATCTGGAATAAGGAGTGGCAATGAGTGAGCTTGGCTCTTCTATAACGTGGACATATTGTATTGAAAAAATACAAATGAACTAACAAAATTAGTGACTCAGAGGTGGAACCTTGAGTAGAGGAGAGTTGCGTCCCGAGCACTATGGCTAAGGGCTGTGAGAGCTGGCAGTGAAGGAGAAGGGCTTCCTGGTGTATTTGTGTCCTACAATGGTCTTTTGAGTCTTCAGTACTAGAAGACACAGTCTAGGGTAAGTGGGGAAATTTTTTACTTTTTTTCCTGATAGTTAAAGCAATGCAGTTCTTACCTCTGCAGGCTTGCTTTGCCTTATAGCCCATTCCTTAGGATTTCATGAATGAAGACAGCATTCTAGTGACTTCTCCATCTCCACTAGAACCTCCCCACTGTGTTGTGTCTGTCTCTGTGTGTATATGTCTGTGTATTCCCGTGTTTTTATATGAATGCCAAGCATTTGGTCAGTGTCTCACTATAACTTACATAATAACTGTAGATTTATTTTTCCGAATAACTTACCCAAAGACTCTATTTTAGACCAGATCACATTTTGAACATATTTTGGGGACAATAATGTCCACATAAAAATTTAAGTAGGACATGTTTCAACATCTAAAATTGAGGTGTAATTTTTTTTTAGTGTAGCTTTTTGAAGGATGACCTAAGTGTGCTAATAGAATTTTCTGGGAGAGAATGAGAGAATGCTAATGCAAAAGTGAGAAGGATAATGGATGAAAAACCACGAAGTCGTCTCAAGATGTAGTCATTTTAATTTTGTATATGATCTCTCTCTCTCTCTCTCTCTCTCTCTCTCTCTCTCTCACACACACACACACACACACACACACACACACACACACACACAATCCGAGGATAAGCAATGGGAATAAAATGCAGAGCTCATAGGAAAGTCTTATAAAAAGAGCTGCCTTCTCTTCAGTGTAAGAGAACAAAGGGACACATTAACATAGATGTTAAGGGAGCAGGAGGGTTGGATTCTGCTGGAAAGAGCCATCTTGACTGTGCTTGCTTGTTCAAGTGAATACAAAAATGACATTTTCATTCAAAAGTGAAGCTCAAAATGGAGGACTTTGGGGAAAAACAGGCATTAAAAAGTTGTCATAAAAAAACAAGAAAGGAAATCACTAGGGACATGTTTTCAAATTAAAATGAAGATACTGCATGGGACTGGTTAACTGTGTCTTAATAGCTTAAAAAATAGATAAAACAGAATAGAAAACAAATTCAACAGAATGAGCTGGTGAGAAAGGAACCATCGTGACTAAAAGGGGACATAGCACAATGTCACAGTCCATTCCGTGCTCTCTATGGTTAGGAAATCATGCAAAGGCTGACATATCCTTTTCACCCTGGAAATATGTACAAAAGGCTTTTAAAGATGTTAACAGTATTACATGGGGAAAGGTCATGTGATACACACACACATACAAACACATACACACAGACTTGTTAATTAGCTCAAGGCTAAAGTAGTTAAGCAGTTTGTTATGAATTTCTAGCTAGAGTTTCAAATTCATAACTCAAATTCTGTAGCATTCTCCAAACAGGAAGGCGATAGTGCAGACAGCACATCCTTTGGCTGGGTGCTAGGTCATAGAGTTTCCATCCTTCTGAGATGTGTGATAATCTGAGTAACCTTCACAGGACTTTCAACTAACTTGTTATTTGTACTAAATTGAAATTAGGACCTTTGCAGAGATCCCTGTGTCAGATTCTAAGGTTTTAACTGAATCACATCTTAATATTTTCCAAAATAATAAAAATTGTGATCACTCTAAAATGATTAAAAACTAAATCACTTACACATACACAGGCAATTATGGGAGAAATGTGCAGAGCTTTAAATTACAGGGATGTTTTTTATTAATCACTGTCATTTTGTAATGTCTGAGACTGACTTTAAATTTTGCTCCATTACAAGCTTACATGGAGTATGTTCTTTTTCTCAAAAGGAATAGAAGCACAAAACCACAAAAAACTGGCCAGTTTTTCTTTGGGAGATTTGGCCAAAAATACCCTGATTATTTATAATGCATAAAGTAAAAATTATGAAATGTATCGGCCCTAGAGGCTTCTAGGGACCTAGAGACTAGCCTGGTGTAAGCCAGTGCAAACTGATAACTAGTGCCTTAAGTTGTGTGCTCCTAAGTACTTCTGAATAAGCCAATCTGGATCTGCCTGTGGCCTTGACAAGGAAGAGGTCCAGATACAAGGTGACCTAGACCAGTGAGATACCACTGCCACAGATACCAGCAAATCAATACCCTTTCCCTGGGCTGGGAGGAGGGTCTGGGGAAAAGGATCTTTAAGGTTTTCCCCTTCTTAATACAATTGAACTTACTTGTTTTAACTTTTCCCCAACACTGTCTCTGCACCATCTTACCCCCAGCCCCAAGGATAACGAGCAGAGCCCTGAGCATAGAGGCATTCCCAACACCTGACCCCAAACCAGGCCTCACTCCAACAAAAAAATTTAATGTCTAAGGAACCCTTAGGGCCTCTCTCTTGAACTGCCCCAAATCCTCCAGTATTTCAGCATCCTGGCTATGCAGGAAGCATATGAAAAACTGCTATAAAGTAGAGTGTGAGAACTTAGGACTCTTCTCAGGCTACTCTGGAGGCTGAGGCTAGGGCAGAGACAGTTCAAGGTCCCATTAAGATACAGAGTAAATTCAAGGTCAGCCTGGAGCCTGGGCAACTTAGCAGGAACCTGAGTCAAAATTAATTAATTAGTTAATTAATAATTAAATAAATATATAGCTAAATGGACTGGGGACTGATTATTCATCTATAAAGCAATGTTCTAGCATGATCAACACCTAGGTTCAATTCCTAATTTCACAAAAAGCCCAAAACTAAACAAAAAACAAATGGCTGTGTAATATATGCTTTGAGGATTATTTAAAATAAATAAATAAACAGCAACAAAAAGTGAGGCAAATAAATATCTATAGTTCCTGAGAATTGAGGACCCTGAGGAGCCTCAGCATAATCAACCGGCTCAGAAACCCAGCCTGACCCCTTCAGACCTGAGCAAGGGTCCTCTGATCAAAGTGGTTGCCTAGTGGATATGTGTTCCCTTTAAAACATCACAAGAAAAGCTGAGTTATGCAAAAGTAAAGGGTAAAACATGTGATTTGTACATCAATTCACATTAATCAACATGATAAAAATGAAAGATAAAAACAGAACTCAGACAAATTAAAATTTTTTTACTCATGGGGGATAAAATATTCAGTTTTCTTGATCTGATTAGAAAACTATAAGAAATGGAAACTCTTCCAGCAAAAAGTATCACTGAATACAAAATAAGGATAATTGTGTTAGTCTGACATAGAAGGCTTGTCAGGCTGAGATCAGCCTCCGTTGTTTGTATGGCTATCTTTGTTAGTATAAAACATTGCACCATTTGGTATCCTCAAATGGAGATAATCATACAGTTTGTATGAGTTGTGGTTACAGCTCAGTTGAGTTCTGGATGAAGATCGGCATGAGACTGCAGTTGGATGTGAGCTAGTTGCAGATACTGGCATCATGTGTAAGCTTGACTGTAGACATGTTGCCTAGATGAGCTGGCTATGCAATGAGTGGGGAGCCTGGGCTTCCAGCCGCTAGGAAAACTCACCCGTCATCCCCATGGACATCTTCATAGGGCTGATCCTCACAGCCAGCACAGCAGCAGCTTGAGAACTGTTTTCTATAACCTATTCTGGAAAATCACTCAGTGACACCTTTGGTGTCCTATTGATCTTATAAATCAACTGTGCTTCTCCAGGGGACCACTTAGGAGGCTCACAACCATGATTCCCAATTTCTTCTCCATCCCCTTGGAATAATTTGTGAGATGTGTGTCGGTGCCATTGTAAGAGGAGTCCCAGACTCCAAGCCAAGCTTATATTTATAAAGTACAGGATATTTGTAATTGTTTGTGTATGCCTGTGTCAGCCATGTTCACAGTGAAATGTTACTTAGAGATACTGGACACTTTTGTTATCATTTTATTTCATAAAAGTATGTGAACTATATTTACCAGGAATACTTTTTATTAAACTTTTTTGACTTTCTTTTTGTTTATTCTATGTCTTTTACATCATTATCTTGATTCTATTCATTTCCCATCCCTTCTCATCCAGCCTCCCCCCTCCCCTCTCCCCTCAGTAAAACAAAATTTAAGAGAGAAAAAAAAGGAAGAAAAGGAGAGATTAAAAATCTCATCATGGAAGCTGCAGTGTGGCACAAAGGCCTTGAACTACACCAATGACTCTTTTCAGTGAACATTTCCAAGTAAAGATACATGGACAAGAGGGCTTACTGTGTAACTATTTGTTAAACTCTTGACAATACACCAGCTAGCCCTGTTGCCAAGAAATGAAAGCACTATGAATTTAAACCGCATAGTCATCATATCATACTTGATTTATAAGTTAAGAATCTGAAGGAAAAGATACATGAGGTGGTGGTATTAAGATCTGAGCTTAAATTGAGTCCAAACAAAAATTGTCCTGCTGAACTAAATGTTTTATTTCTATATCCTGCAGTACTTATGTCACCAAGCTTCATATCCTAACATCAACCTGGGAAAATAATTAAAGAATTAGCATAAAAAATAATACAGTTATAATTTATAAGCTGTAAAAACAGTGAGATGGATCAGGGAGATTGGAGGAAAAGCAGCAGAGGTGGAGAAACCTAGCGGAAGTGGAGAGTAGGAAAATTAAAACAATATTGGTGTGATCGGGAATTGGTCCAGATGCCTGCCAGATGACTGGACAGAATAAAAGTGAGCATCTAGCATAATATAGGCTATATTAAGTGCTGAGGAGATTAGGAGGTTAGCAGTGAACTCCAGAAAAAGCAGTCATGAATTCAGATTTCAATCTCTATCACACCACTGCCGGCCACTTGGTGATCTCAGAACAGATCCAAACCCTTTCATATTAGCAGGGATGAAAATATAGTAAAGATATCCTACATTGATAAATAGCCACCACGAGAGTGTTAGAAACAAAACCCAAGTCCTCTGCAAAAACAGTAAGTGTTTTAATTACTGAGACATCTCCTCAGGCCTGTGAATAAATTTTTAACAACATTTATGTTTCTAAACTAAACTAAAAATCAGTCTATGTATTTGCTTACATCTAATTTTCTAAATTTTTTTTTCAGAGTCTCATGTACCTCAAACTGGCAGTTAATTCACTACATAGAGAAGGATGACCTTGAACCCTCTGCCTCATCCGCCCCCAGAGCTGAGATTACAAGCATGTACCACCATACCATTTTAAGCATCACTGGGGATGGAGCTCAGAGTACTTTGTGCATGCTAGGTAAGCCATCTACTAACTGAGCCACGTTCCCAGCCCCTTGAAACATTTTTCTGAACATTTTCCATCTACTCTACTCTGGAAGTAATGGAATCAACATGGCAATCAGGACTGCTCATAGCAGAGAGGAGAGGTGTTGACAGAGTGACCATTTGCAAGATCCTGGGGTTGTCCCAAAAGCCTCCAACCAGGCTCTCAGTATGTAAGTCTCTCCAGTGTCCTTGCATTCATACAAGGCTGGGGAAAAGAGGGGAATTATTAAAACATGATGGTTTGGTGATGACAAAAAAATTAAGCAGCTGGGGCAAGATGAACAGTGGACTCCAGAGAGAAGCAAACTCATGCCTACAATAAGGCTCTACTATTTCGTTGGAAATTAAACCCAATTCATTAGGTAAATTTGTGGTCGTGCACAGTGTTCACACCTGCTGAGTATTGGAACCACGGGATAATAAAGGGCTTTAATCACAAAGATTGCTGATTTCCTCATTTATTCCAGAAGCTTTAAAGAAAAGAATTTGCTTGCTGTTTCATTTGGTTTAATAAAAAAAGTGAAACCCAATATATAAAGAATTATGAGTTCATTTTTCCCTCTTTTTCTTTTTGTGTAGACTTCCAGCACACAGTAATTTATAACGCATTTCCTTCTAATTAAACTGGACTCAAATTTCAGCCAAAGCAGACAGAAAATACTGCTTTATTTTAATCACAACTGGACAGATCCCCAGCTTTCTTTCCATTGTAGACTGGGGACCAGGTCCAGAGAGTTAAAAAGGGGCACTGGCTGTTTTTATTTAAATGGAAAGCTCTTGTTTGGTGACCTTGATCTATAATGTTTTTTATATGTGTGCAATTTATACCTTTTCCTGAGGAGGTAAGATTGCATACTGTGGGGTTTCTCTCTGGAGACCTGTTCTCCTAGCCGGATAGGTATGACAGGTTTAGGCATTAAATAGCTCTAAGCTTGTCAAAGAAAGGTTATTAAAAATGTCCCTGCCTTTCAGGCTTCATGCTCAGTAGGAGACCAAACGCTGTCCTCTGGGGCTGTCTTTCTATTTAGTCATGTCATTTGGCTCTTTGCCTATAGCAAAAAGTGAGACACCATCTGCTATTTCTCACTAATGGCTGTCGGCTCCAAGCTTGCCTGGCTCAGTGCTCACCCGTTTCCTACCAGTGGCTGGACACAGTCTCCCTAGCAGATTTCTTTGCAGAGAAGTGTGTTTTATTATTAATGGGCTTAAGAGAAAGTTGTGTTTACAGACTCTAAAACACAATTTAGATTTAAGCTATTGTCATTACTGTGTGACCACTGTGAAATCCATACCATTTGTTTTGTGTGATGGCAATTTGGGTTTTATGAGAGAACAGTCATTTGCCAATAATAACAGTTGCTTATATTAATTGACAGCACTTATAAATCAATATTTTATTCTCAGGAAATCACAGAAAGTAGGTATTATTACTCCTTTTTTCTAGATAAGCCAAATCACAATAAAGTTGTTTCACTTGTTAAGTCCCATAGAAGTGGAAGGGTTTAACTAGCCCAAACCTTCCTCTAGAGCTGGCCCCTCCACCACCTAGTCATTAGGGCTTCACAAAGCCTGTTCAGCTATTGGGATTATGATTTAAAATCTCACAGCCACTATATGCTAGGAGCAAATTATTTCTCTTGGGAAATTTTTGTGCTGGCATTTATTTAAAAGTGAAGACATATTTTTCTATTTAGCTTCAGAACTACCAAGTACTTCTGGCTTTCTGTCTGCCTGCTAAATACTGTTCTCAGCCTACATAAGCAGACTTCAAGCCCACTGATGACTTTAAGTTCAGCCCGTCATCAGCCACTTGCAAGCAACAATCATTTGGAAAATATTGGCATCAATATCAGTGTACAACCAGGGCATATATTCTCTGTTGTACAATCTGGAAAAATAGCAGTGCTTTGCTAGTACCTTGTTACACAGCAACAGGAAACTTTTAAAAAAGACTTCAGACAGTGCTTTGCTCTAACCCCCAGGCTGGCTTCAAGTTCCAGATATAGCCCAGGCTAGCTTGTTCCCAAGAGCTGTGATTCTGGGTTTGTGCTATCATGCCATTCACCAGACAGTGCTGAACCAGGCTAGAAGCTGTGAAATGGTTTCAGCTAAGAGGACACATTTTGTAGTTGAAAATACAAAAGCATTGCATCTTTTTTTAAGATCCCATAAGGGTACACTGTGGCTAATGCAATAATGAGCAAGGATGGAACAATGCTTTCTTGTGCTGCTGGCAATTTGGAAGAGTTTTAAAATTGTTACAAAAGGTGGACAGAGAGATGGCTCAGAGGTTGGGAGCGCTGGCTGCTCTTCTGGAGGTTCTGGGTTCGATTTCTGGCAACCACATGGTGGCTCGCAGCCATCTATGATGAAATCTGGTACCCTCTTCTGTACATTGTATACATAATGAATAGATAAATATTTTTAAAAAATTGTTACAGAATATGAAGTATTACCCAGAATGTCCTATTTTCAGTTAGTTAATACCATTGAATGAAATGGTATTGTTTGACAAAAGTTTCATTGTCAAATATTTTTAAAAAAATATTGCCTTAAAAATATATGTGTATAAAAAAGTAAACAAGTCACTTGTTTTAATATTTAATGTCCATCACAAATCTCTCCAAACCTAATGTTTATGTGTTTTCGATAGCTGTTTACGGTTTTGCAACTTTCACATAGTTATTTTGCTGCTTTGTCTTGGGAAAAAGTCATCAAGTGTATTATCTGCACACTCTCCCCAGAGAGAGCCTGTCTCACTCTTCCAGTGTCCAAGACAGATAGATGCTCACATGCTTCAGTCATGTATCCCTTTCTTTCTTCTCTAAAAGCAAGCTATCTGCCATCTCTGTTACATTTCTCCTCCAAGCCACTTCTTGAAGCCACCACTTCCAGCCTCACCTTGTATACCCAGCCGCCATCATTATCTCTCCTTCTGTCTGTACCATCATCGTGTGGTGGCTTCCCAGCTGACTCTCTGTGGTCCATCTCTACATTTAGGACAGAGCACACTTCATAAAATACAAACTGGATTTTGTAAATCAGGTCCTGATATAACTTCACAGGTTCTCCACAAGGAACAATGAAATTCCCCGTCTCCATCGGCTTTTAAAGAACGTTTGTGATCTGGTTCATGCCTGTGTCCCTTGCTGTCCCTGAGCCTTAATAACAATGGCCTGCTGATAGCTTCCTGAACACTGGGATATTTTAGTATATATGTGATCTTCCTTTTTTTGTCTCTGCAGCTGTAATTAATCTAATACCTTGCAACAGATTCTAGTTTTATTATGTATGGATATATGCTTAAAGCTGTAATGAAGACTTTCTTACCCAGGTGAATTATTCTATGGTGCATGATTCTTGGAAGAGGCCAGTGCGGAATGTGTGTCTTGACTCCAAAGGTAACCTCCCACGATCCTTGCCTCTTTGGACCATCTACCTTTCTGTAGACTTCTCCCACCTTTTATCAGAGTTGACCTGTATGAGCAATGATACTTTACACGTGTGCTAGAAGTCAGAAAAGCAATCACAGTCTTTCTCTGTCTTTTTGTGGATCACTCATTCTGAGTAAAGCCTATTGCCAAGTCATAGTCACTTCTGTGAAGAAACTCACACATAGCTAAGAACCAAAGCTTTCTGCTGCTATCTGCAGGAAATTTCATGAGGTCTCTTCCCTAAACCAGTATGGTGAGCCATCTTGGATATGTTTCCTCTAGCTCCAGGCTTTCAGGTACAACAATCCCAACTGATAGCTTCCTCGGAACTCCGTACAACCTTGAACCAGAACCTCTCAGCCAAGTGATGTTTAGATTCCATGTGTTGACCTTTAGAGAGGGCTGTTTGTTGTTTTAAGATCCCAAGCCTTCAGACTATTATTTATATTTATTATATCTATCAATGTAGAGTAGATCTTCATAGCATGCTTGGCAGGTGAGTCACCTGAAAACAGCAAAACTTCTTTTATCATTAAATACTCAATCCACATCTACCCAAAGATGGAATACAATACAATATTTTAAAAAGTTTTCCTGTTTAACTGAAAGTTTTCCTCTTTTTTGAAGCTAGCCATAAATACAGTAACAATAGTAGCTTCAGTCCATGGAAAGGCAAAGAGGTTCACCAAAAGGCTCTCTGGTTCTAGAGTTTATGTGCTAAGAAGAGAAAAGGAATTTCAGGTTGTGTGAGACTTTTTTTTTAAAAAAAAAATTGTAGCAGAAACAATGTGAAAAAATAGCACACATGAAAAAGGTATTTGTTTTTCTTTTCTTACAAAAGAAATTAAACATGTGTCTCTTCTGATGTAAGAAGTCAAAAACAGGAGAACTCCAAACTATTTCCAAGTTCTCAGGGAATAACAATTATTCTAAGGCTCCTGTGGTGGAGTGGGAGAAGATGATGGATCTCAGTGTTTATGTGTGTGATATTTGTGAGCACTTCTCATAAAGAGATTGTTTTTATAACAAAACAATGGAACCCTTACGCAGATACAAAGAACAGTATGACTCTTCACACTGTGTCATTTATAAAGAGAACTCTAGCCCTTCTGCCATATTTAAGACTGCAGAAGCAAAGGGAAAGAATGAGAGTATAAGAGTGGACACTCAAGGTTGAATCATTCTGTCTACTCACACTCTGTTCTTTGGACACAGGTCACCTTCATGAAGCTTAGAACTAATCACAGGCAACCATGAGACACTGAGATTCCCCTCCCCACCACTCTACTCTCCTGCCAAGCAGGGCAAACAGGAAGTAACATTAGAAAGTGCATGTGTTACACCCCTAGGGATATATTAGTCTAGCCTGGACAGATCCGAAAAGGCAGCTATGTGACCAGAAAAGATCTCAAAGCATTCTTTGTCTTTGAAGGGAATTCTTAATTTCATTTCCCTTCATCAGATGTTTACCCCTAAGAACTAGTTTTTATTTATTTTTCTTTTAATGGGGAGTGACTCAAAAATCCCTGCACCTTGAATAATTATCAATTCTTGCACCTTTGAATTGTCTCCATAAAACTGTCATCAAGTTGTGATCCAAGCCGTAGCTAAGAAGTTATGGAGACAAAACTCATTACTTTCCAAATGCTAAAAGTTTTCTCTTCTTTTGAATTGAGAGTCATTCACTAGCCTCCTAAAGGTAAAACAACCTCAGGCTAAGCCCTCCCTGGTGGACTGGGCATCTGGAACACTTCATCTTGCCCAGCTTCAAATGGCTCTCATTTCACTGCCTGCTTTTCTGGAAGCTATATTACTTCCTCCTGCTCTTGTTCTTCAATCTCTTCCTCTTCCTCCTGCGCCTCCTCTTTCTTCCTCCCGCTCTTCCTCTCTTCCTCCTCTCTTCTTTCTTTCTCCTCTGGTCCTTCTCTTTTCTTTGCTTTTCATGGCTCCTCCTTCCTCTGCTCCTCCTTTTTGAAGTTTTTAACAGGTCCTTACTGTGGAGCCACCATGCTGATCTGGAACTGGGGATCATCCTGCCTCCGCAGTTATGGGTGTGTGTGCCCATCCCCAGCTGGCCTCTCTTTGATCCATGACTTCAATGCAGGTAGCTCTGAGAGCCTTGAATGCTCCCTCATCCCTTACCAAGTTAGTTATCTGGTAATGATCTGTGGTCACTACCCTCATGTACTTCTAGTTAGGTCCTCATATATACTTTAAGGAAACACTGTAGACTTGAGAAGGTGATTCAGTGTGTCAGAAATCTTGCACCGAATGCAAGTGGATCTGATTTTACATCCTTAACACCTATGTAAAACACCAGGCATGGCTGTGTGTACACCTGTAATCTCAGTGTTGAAGGTCAGAGACAGGTAGATCCCAGAAGGAAGCTTCTTGGCCAGCCATCCTACACAAAACATCAATCTTCCAGTTCAGTGAGAGACCTCATCTCAAGGCCAAGGCAGAGAAAAACAGAGGAAGGCAAGCAGCATCCTAGCTGCCACTCATGGATGAGTGCTTGTATACATATGCATGCATAACACACATACTCACACTCTCATGAGGAGAGAGAAAGAATATATAAGCAACTAAATAATAAGTAAAGATGCTACATGCTTCTTTCAGTGTAGTTGATCATGGTCTGTAACAACATATCAATATGTTGTGTGACAGGCAGAAAAATATCTGTGTTCCTGTCTTGATCAAAGTACCATATTAGGTAGCCGAAACCACAAGCCTCTGTTTCTCAGTGTTGAGATGGGAAGGGTAAAGATGGAGATCTATAAGCATTGCTTCATGGTACTATATGTTTTCCTAACATGTAGATGTCTGACATGGCAGACAAGGAATGGTTGATGTTCTGATATGGGTACTGACCCTCTGGTGAGAGTCCACCCACATAAGATGCTCTAATTATAACTACTTCCTCAAGGCCTCCTCATGCGACCAAATCATGTGAGGAGCATACCTTCCACATGAGATTCCAAGGAAGACATGAGCATCCAATCCTTAACATTCCCTTACTAGATTATTCTACAGGACTGAGAACCCTCACAGCCATAGAGACAGCCTTGCCTGAAGCTTAGCACAGCCTGGAAAGAAGGAAAAAACTAAGGATCTAGAGCCCACAGTGGTCTGTGATGGACCTCCTTCTGACTAAAGCCACCAAGACTCGAGTAAGAGGTCAATAGAATCACAAGTTCAGGAAAACCAGTAGACTCACTAGATGCACAAAATTCGAACACATGAAATTTTGAGGCCACCACACTACTCACTATTAAGGTGAAATAGGGGCTACTAACAGCAGATATGATAATCTGCTGTTGTATGCTTATGTATATATCTGCATTAAGTGGAAAATTCCCAGGAGGTTTGTGCAAGCAGAAACTAGATCATCCAGATCAAAGATATTTTGTATTAATCTGGTTATGGACTGGGATGATTTCTTTCCAACTTTATCAAGCAATAGACTCTTCTCAGACCTTCCTAGAGGGGGATGGAGTGCTTCAAGAACCAGAGGAAAAATCTTTACAGCTACACTAGAGGTAGCTGATTGATTTATGGGACATATATCAAAGAAATCTATATGGGACAGAATGAAAGGTGGTGGCATTATAAGGTGTCAGACACAGAAGCCCAGGTCGCATCTCAATCAGGTGTGCCCAGATTTTAATACTCATTCCCTCCAGACTCACACTTCATTTTCTTGACTAAGTATTTAGGAAACTCATTGTTTTTTATTCTCTGATTACTTTCCCAAAAATTTGGGTTTTGAAGGCAAGTTTCTAGGAAAGAGACTGAGAACATAAAACAGATAGTGTATAAACTGCTCTTTTATTCTTTGAAAACTTTTAGATAATTGCTGACCCAGAAGCCCAGGAACACACTAAGGATGCAAAACTCAGATGGAAAATGAGGCAACAAACAACAAGAAGTAGCTGTGCGAAATAAGATGTGTTCCCATGATCCTCCGGGATGCCAGGGAGTGAGGGAGCTTTCAGACTTCACTTCCAGCTTCCTCTCTCGTTATTCAGAAGATGAAGCTCATCAGGACGGTTCCTGAGGATAATACTGCTGACGATGGAAACTGAATTCGTAGTTTCACTGTTTCTGTAGAGGAATATGTAGAGGTCACTGTCTGAGCCTGAGAGAGGCAGGAGAGGAAAAGGAACGATGGAAAACTGCTTTCTGCTCTTCCTGCAAGCAGAGAATAATGGAGCCTTAGTCGTTTATGGTGAGGAGAGACAGAGAACTGAGTCCAATCTCTGAATGTCCTGTCATATTGAGAGCATGACTCATCTTCTCTATACCGTATTTATTTATTTATTTATTTATTTATTTATTTATTTATTTATTTATGTTCATGTCACTTCACAAGTTCACTTTTAAGTTTTATGATGAAGTGAATTGACTGTAAAATTCCTAGAATGGTTTGCGGTGCACAGGAAGTTCTCCCAGACAGCTTTCTTTGACTTGGTAGTGCCACCAAACTTTTCCGTTCTTCCTCTCCCTATTTCAGCTGCACCTAGCGCCCAGAATTGTTTGTCTAGGATTTGATGGATCTTACCATCAGCCAACCAATTGTGTGAGAGCTGAAATCTGAGGTGACTCTGAGAGACAATGACATGCACAGACACCCCCTTACCCATCTCACAATCCTCCCCAGGATCCTGGGTGCTTCATCTGATTTGTAAAAACAGTAAAAAAAACTTCAAGCACTCCTAGCTTTGTCCTATCACTTTATGATCTGTGAAGAACAGTAACATACCATCCTTTCTAATACCAGCTTTGTAACATAAAATGAGGTTACTAAGCAAGATCACTGTTTAGCAGATACATAGATGATCTCCAGTTATCCACTGAGTCAAAAGTTTTCTAGGTATTCTTTGCAGAGGGCACTAATGAAATATTAATAATGAAATATGCTTCTTTGGCCACATTCCTGAGCCAACTTCTTTCTCCCTGTTTTAGCTACTCGTTCATGTTTTTCGGGAATTTGAACCCTCTGTGCTGACACTGATTGCTTACCAATGCCTTTAGACTCAGGAGGGCTGGGAGTAAAATGCAAGGAAAATTCAACCAAATGCATGGTCTACTGGAATCAAGAATCCAAAGACATATTCAACCATGGGTACAAGCAGAAATCAAATGAAAAATAAACCAGTCCAAGCAGGATTATGAGATGAGACTCATGGACTCAGTTTAGAAACTCATGGCCCTTAAACAGCAATCATTTCAAAATTCACCTTCTAATTTCAGAATTATTTATTTTCTGAACTCACAAATTTAATTGTAAACTATGCAGCTACCCTTATGAAGACTGAGCATATAATGTCACCTCCTAGCTTTTCATATGCAATTAGGAAGACCAGAAATTCCTAGGTGATGAAGGATTAGAAGAAATTATGTAACTGTGGAGCGTGAATCAGAGTTCTTTTCAAAACAACAGGAAAGAAAGAAAAGTTGTTCAAACTTTTTTCTCATCTTTTCCTTTGAAGTTGCCCCATTAGTTGGCTGGCAGATTATACACAGAGTAATAGGGTTAGCTTTTATCCTTGAAACCATTCCCCATAGGATTTTTCTTTTTCCTATTTTGTTTTTTTTGAAACAGTTTCTCTGTGAAGCTTTGGACCCTGTCCTGGAATTCATTCTGTAAACCAAGCTGGCCTTGAACTCACAGAAATCTGCCTGCCTCTGCCTCCAGAGTGCTGGGATTAAAGGCGTGCTCCATGGGGATTTCCTACATCACAAAAGGTGCTGCTATTCACAGGTGGGTAGACATTCCATCTTGAGCTGTCTGTCTGATATTGTTAACCCTCCAACCAAAATCTAATCCATTCATAAATTTAGCAAATGAAATATGCAGAACCCAGTGTGATGTAACTATAGAGTCAGGGTTTCCTGACCTTGTGTTTACAGGCTGAGGGTTTCTTTTGGGGGAATATAAATAAAGAGGGAGGTAAGCAATCATCACAAAAAGAATTTCAGGTGGTTTAACCTAGTCTGCATTCTGTGAAGATTGGGAATTCATTAATCAGGAGGACTCAAGAGGAACCTTCATTAGACTATCCAAACAGACACTAAGAGCCTGCCTTCACATCTGCACTTCCTGGTTTGCTGGAGACTGGTGTTTCTTTTTGACAAATCAGCAGTTAAAAAAAAAAAAAAAAAGTATGACTCAAACGTGGGGGTAGCTTGCATGTATAACTATAGTTGGTGTTTTATCAGTAGCATTTGACAATACATCTATAAAAATGAAAATGTCCCCCCATATCCTAAATAAAGACTTTTTTTTAGATGTTTGTGTCTGTGTGCTAGTGTCTTTGGGGTTTTCTTTTTTTCTTTCTTGAATGCCATATTAATAGGATTCATCATTTTGCTCTGTTGACTTAAGCCGAAGGCATCAGCTGTTGACTGTCCCCTGTGCTTCTAATTGCTTAATTAGCATTCAAATCCAAGGTTTTAGAGATGGGTTGGAATATTTTAAGTTATGAGGTAGTTAATTGCTGTCATGACACCTCTGTTGCTGTCATACAGCAGCTATAAAGAAGCTCGGTGAAGATGAACATAGTTTGAAGATTTCAAAAATCATGGCTTTTAAATTTTTATATTATTTAAACTCATTTTAAAAGGAATCCCAGATTTTTAAGTTGTATGACTATTAGTTAACTCAAAAGTAGTATTCACCTTCTACAAAAATGATATTTAATCATAAAATTTATAATTTGTCATCAAACTCAATGAATAGCTAGTTCTTTGAAAGCTAAGTTTAATATTTAATTTATCTCCAAAAACACATATGAATACGTGTTCATCAGGCAATATGATTTTCATAATGTTCATAGATCAAGAGAAAGATGCCTGTATGCTTAAGCATATTTAATTTCTTTATACTAAACATTTAAAATAATCTGTAAAACCTTATTCTGTTTTTAGGAATATATATGAAGTGGTTAAGTACTAGTGTGTATCACTGGTCTTATGAATAGCAAAAAATCTTACAAGTGGTGAGTGTGATAGAAATGAGGCACAGGAGAGTCCAGTGACAAATATCTAAAGGATTTGACATCTGAGCAGAAGAGTATCTCTTGAAAATAAACATGAGGACTAACCTCATCTATGCTGTAAAATTTTAAATTTATCAAAATCAAAATCAGTAATAGGTTATAAAATTACTTGTATGAACCAAATTCGGGAAAATTGCTTTAATGGAAAAATAAAAATCAATAGAGGAAAAAATAAAGTTACATACAACAGTTGTATAAATAAAACTATTCACAATAGTTTGGGAATTACTAAATAAGAATATGTAAGCAGTGTTAACCAATAACCAAGAAATAATCAGAAAAATGGGCAGTATTCTTTTACAAATGTTGACTTAACAAATCGTATGTTTAGTGCTCTGAACTTATGAAAAAAATAACGACATTCATAAATAGTCATAGAATACATTGATATTAACACATTTTAAAAATAACCTGGGGGCTAGGAACAGAGCTGAGTGGGGCAGTACTTCTTTAGGATGCACAGGGCTTATGGCTTGATCTCCAACATAAAATATAAAATGTGATTGTCATCATCATCATAGTAATAATTTGGCAGTTTGTTCAAAACTGCAAAACATTGCACATAATTTATCTGGCTAATTATTTGTTTTGTAGCTATTTGTATTTATCTGGCTAATTATTTGTTTTGCAATTATTTGTTTCACTTCAAAGAAATATTTTTAAAGAAAGAGATATACATAATTACACAGCCTTTAAAATCTTCTATGAGACATCACCATCCAAAACCATCTACCCAGTGGTTTTTGCTCTTCAGTTAATAAGCATAGTAATAGTATCAATTAAAAATATTTATAACAGTTGTGATCAAGAAACCTGAAATTATATTTTAGTAACTGTAAAAAATAGACGTGAGGAAAACAGAGATATGAAATCGCTGCTACACTGGGATAAATGAATTATAGCTAATATGAAGGTGCAGCTGATGTCTGAGACATTTGTTTCCTGAACTTTCAGGTAACAAATTAATTATGTCCTTGAGCCTCAGTTTTTTACAATATGAAGTGACATTCACCTCATGGGTTTGTTGCCTGTGTTAACTGATCAAATATGTGTACAATATTTAATTGAGACTCAGAAAATAAAAACCATTATGTTCTTATTGGCAGTCCTGGCACCAAATGAACAGTGAAATAAATTGAATAAGCACATGTAATTCCAAGTTCTGAAACAGCAGCAAGTTCAGTAGACCTGAACGAAATGACTCAAGGACTGTGCACATCACAGAAAAGACCTGTGAGAAGACAGTGATTTTAAAAATGAAGCAGGTGAGGAGGACTCGGTGGACAAGGGGAGAGCAACTGAAGACCAATGTCCTCTGGGGGAGTTTGTTGGCATTCTGATGACTATCATTGACATGCTATGATAATTTGTTTTGCCAGTAACACCTAACTAGGAGGCACTGGCTGCCCATTGATTTAAAATAACATTTCCCTTGGTCCATTCCAATAGTGAAATTTTAAATGTATAAAATGTAATGAAGCAAAAATGTCTTTGGCTAGGAATAACTGTTTACATTTCATGCATTGGTGAGCCTGTTGAGAGCGACTGGGACTGGCAGGTCTTGCCGGCCTTGCTAGCCTCATGGGAGTAACTAAAGACAGTTAGTGAGCAGCTGTGCTCACATGCCTCATATTTCCCTGGTGAGCAGCTGGCATGGATCTCTCATGGTCTTGGAAGAAATGCAAAGAAAGACTCAAAAGCCCCTTTCAAGCGCCAGACTCTGAGAGTGAGTCCTCCTTGGGCTATGTCTCAGGTACCTCCCTTGGTGCACCTTGGTCTTATTCTTCGGCAACCCTTTGTCAACATTCTAGGAGCCATAGCTAACAATGTGACTAAATGGTGGGGTTTACTAACATGAGAGGTTGTAGAGCTATAGAGTAGAAGAGATAGGAACAGGGAGAGAGAGAAAGAAGAAGAAGAAAGGGAGGGAGGGAGAGCAGAAGGGAAGAAGGGAAGAATACTAGACTAGTATATAACCTAGTAGGTGCTGAAGCCTCTTAGGAGGAATGGTTGCATTTGAAGCAGTAACTATGATTTAACATCAATAATGTGTATTATTTTCCTGCACAAGAAGATGCTAAATTTAAGAGTATTATGCCCTAAGACAAAGTTGAAATTAGGTGAAAACAGTGAGTAAACATATTTCAAATTGTACAGTTAATAATGATGTATTTATGTTACCTTTTAGGATGAAATCATTACAGGGTGATAAGAGAATAAAGTTAGAAAATATCATTTATTAGCATATAAACCAACATTAACATGAGATGAGATTAAAAAAAAGATTTGAGGGCAGTGGGTGAATTAGAAAAGCGTCTTTAAGTCTTTGAGAAGTGAAAAGAGGTCAAGAGAGGTCAAAGAAGAGGATACAGGTAAAGTACAGTACACAAATGTGTGAAAAAGTCATAAAAATTCATCATTGTGCACAACAAATTCAAGTTGAATGCACATGCACACTCACACACACCAATATTCTGTCTCTTACACCACACACACACACACACACACACACACACACACACACACACACACACACACACACACACACACGGCTGTGGCTGATAAGGCAGAAAAGTGAAAGTGTTTCTCACACAAAGAAAGCATTATCTTCATATTCCCAGTAGCAGAAACCCAGGACTTACAATGCAGTAGTAGGTTCTGTGGAGAAAAGACCAGCCAGCCAGTAGTGGAAACTGGGAGTAGGCTACTGAAGAGCTATCTGTGCCATCTTGGATTTGCTAGTAATTTGAAGATGTGCTAACACTTTATTTGAAAAAGATCTTCTTGTGGCCCACAAGAACTAAACAGTGAGAATCCCTTCTGAACTGCACTGTACTCTGGGGGTTACAGAGCTTCCTCTCTCTTCCTGCATCCATGTGCAGCATGTAGGATACAGCATGTCTTTAGTAAGTCATCTGCTGGATAAACTCAGAACTCCTAAGCTCTGTGGGCTGGACTGTGGTTTAATGAGAAATGTCCTCCATAGTCTCTGGCTTGTGCATACTTGCTGTTCAGTTGGTGGTTGGTGCTCCTTGGGGAGGCCATGGAATCTTTAGGAGATGGAGCATTTCTGGAACAAATGTGTTACTAGAGCAGGCTTTGAAGGTGTATAGCTAGGCCCCACTTCCTGTTTTCTCTCTCTGTTTCCTGTATGTAGCTGAAACATGATTAGCTGACTTCTCAGTTGCCTTTCACTATTCCAATTGACTGTATCCCTCAGGAACTACAAGCCCAAAAAGCAATTATCCCCTAACTTCCTTTCTGTCAGAGTATTTTTATCACTGCAGCAGCAGAAAAGGACTGATAATGGCAGTTTGTAGAGCATCTTCATCCAGTGTCTCAAAACTGAGTAGTATTTTCTCAGTATTCCGGGACAATTGAAAGAGCACATTCCCCTGGGACTACCCTGAGGTGCTCTCCAAGTTGGTTCTCTGCTTCCCAAATGCCTAGTGTCACTCAGAACTGTGTGCATTGAATGTAAATGGACAAATTCACTGTCAAAGAGAAGTATTTATAAACTATGAGACTGGCAATCTCTGAAAACCCAAGTGAAAGCCTACCCTGAAATTCTCAGTTCTAGGAAGAGCAACCATCTGCCTCTCTTGGCCACAAGAGCCTGTATTTGAATCATGCTTCTGATTCCTCCTCAGAAACCAGTCAAAACAAGCTTCACCAAACAGTTGCTCTTTTAAGTAGACCTTTCTCTAAATGTCTGTGCTGTCTTTCTTCTGTGCATTATTTAAAGTTCCCTTTGCAGTGTTGAGCTAAGGAGAGAATCCTGGCACACATTAGCCAATTGTAAGGACAAGTCTTGGAGCCACCTTTGGCTTTTATGATTTTGGTGTCTCACATACACTCGATCAGTAAATGACTAGGTCCATGCAGTGAATTAAATCCCAACCCTTCTTACATCTGTTCGGCTGCCTTTGGCTGGAACACAATCTTTTCACTGGAGGAAGGTATCTCATAAGCTCCCAGCTCCAATCTTCCAGTGATAAGCTTAACCTTCCATTGAAGCCTCAGGACTCCTTACGATGTATAAGGCTCTCTAGTAGATTCCAATGTACTTGAAACAAGGGTCAAAATGTCTCTGTGATTCTATAACCTGACTACAGAAAATATGGATGAAGAACCTCCCTCCTCCAACACACACCAGACATACTTACCCCTTCAACACACCCACTGGAATTTTGCTCAACCAGAATGATGTTACATTATTTTCAGGAAAATATATAGACTTTTTATCATCATGCTAACCCAGATAAGTCAGGCCCAGAAGAACAAACACCAAAGCTCTCTCTCATATGTAGAATCCAGATTTTTTAAAAGATATGAATGTAGATGAGATAATGTTTGGGATAAAGAAAGGAACAAGAAGAGGGGAAAATGAGACAAGGTGAAGGGTGACCGGGGTGAATATGGTCATGACACATGCATGCATGCATTATAAAAATGATATTATAGGGGCTGGAGAGATGGCTCAGTGGTTAAGAGCACCGTCTGCTCTTCCAGAGGACCCCGGTTCCATTCCCAGCACCCACATGGCAGCTCACAACTGTCTGTAGTTCCAGTTCTAAGCAAACACCAAGGTAAATAATTAAATAAATAAATAAGTTAAAAAAAATAAATAAAATAAAATTAGACAGTTAGTGGAAACAAGATGTATCCACTTTGTAAAAATGATATTATAAAGCCCAGTATATTTACAACTAATATATGCTAATAAATAAGCAAAGTCATTTTTCCATGACCCAAGAAATTAGATGATGGTGATAGACACCACATTTTCCTATTACCTGGATTTATCCATAAGAATAAAATTCACATCCATTAGTCCACCAGAACATGTCACTGAGTGGGGAAGAACAGACAAAGCAATGTGTAGAATTCTGCAATGTCCATGCAGACACTTTTTCTCAGAAAAGGAAGATGCCTCTGCAGAAATGTGGGATCCATCTGTGAGCGGAGTGTCAACACAGGAGATGCCTATGTAGATGAACATTGACTGCTGGCCCCAGTGGAGTGACCTAGGGCAGCATCATCAGGAATAAATCATGCTGACAGTATGCATCTTATGATACCATAAGAAAGGCATGTTAATGCTTCTTTACAAGAGCCAGTAACTGTAATCTAAACAGAATTCAGTCCACGGTCAGTCTACAAAATATGTAATGTTTCTCAAAACACTTAAAAATCATCAAAAACCAGAGAAAAATCTAATGAACTGTCACATCCAAGAGGAGCCCATGCAGATAAGAAGGCTAAAGGTGAATCTACTTATTGGATAAAGTCCTAGGACAAAAGAGGGGTCATCATTTAAATGTGAGAAATGAAAGGAAAGCTTGGACTTTGGGACAGGAATTTTGGAAAATGTGAGGCATTGACAGCTGGGCAAACTGGGTGTGACTCACAGGCCAACAGCCCATTTCAGAGCAGTGACTTTCTTGGTATCTGTGGTGTCTTACACACTTTCTTTTGCAGATCATCTTACTACAGTGCTTTTAAAAAATTGTGTCCATGTGAGGGCAAGTACAAGTGAGTGCACGTGCCCTTGGAGGCCAGAGCTGTTGGATATCCTGGAGCTAGAGTTAGGATGGCTGTGAGCCACCTGGCACAGGTGCTGGGGGTCAAACTTGGATCCTCTGCAAGATTGCAATATGTTCCTAACTGCTGATCCATTTCTTCAAGCCACAGGAACTTTCTGTTTGTGCCTCAGAATCTTCCTTTTGTCCATCCATCTCATTGGAGTAACAGTCTTGATATTTCTAGACTACCTACCTTTTTTCTTTTGCTGGTGTGTTTCTTCTCCAAGGGGACTATCTTTCCCAATAACATGTTTACACAGGCCTCTCATTCATTCAGGTATTGGTTTAAGTGTCACCTCTGTAGATAGGTTAAATGGCCACCTTACATAAAATTACACAGTTCACTGTTCTCCAATCTGTGTTATCCTTTTCACCATCCTTGGTTTGGCATAGTTATTAATTCACAATTTGCCTGTTTGCTCAGTGCCATTTTTGCTCACTAGAATATAAGTCATGAAGGCTTCCTTGCTTCTCCTAGCTCTGACTGAATGCCTGATGCATCATGGGTAATCTATGCAGAATCTGTTATTAACTTACTGAATCCTTGCCCCACAGCCCTTCTATAATCCAGATTTTTTTTGTATGATGCTATCAGTCTCTGAACTCTCCTCTGCCTTTTACCTGCTTGCAGCTGATCACTGTTTTGCAGATGAAGTAACCGAAGTCAATAGGTGTTTTGTTCTGTAACCCGCTTAGCTCACACAATAAACTCTTGACAGAGGGTACTGTTCTATTCTCCACATTCACACACCTGGAAATATACAGAGGCTGGGTTTCTCTCCCTTTCCTTTTGATTAGCCACTCCCCCCAACACAGAGAGTAATTGACAAAACTATTTATACATTGGACTTTCCATATGAGATTTTTCTTTTGCCTTAGTATGGCTCATGTGGAAACATTCTACTCCCCAGTTTGGAAGGAAGGAAGGAAGGAAGGAAGGAAGGAAGGAAGGAAGGAAGGAAGGAAGGAAAAGATTAGTCCTTGTGGTCAGAGCACTTGGATCCCAAGGCTACTCTGAAGATGTCTAAACTTCCTTCTATGGACTTAGGTCTTCCGAAGAAATCCATCCTTATGAAGAAATCTCTAAATCCAGAAGATATCTTTTTCTTGTATTTGACAGCTCTGTCATTAAATGTTTACATCTCTTTGAAAGACTGGGAACTGTACAGAGCATTTATTTCCATTGTTAAGTCAGATTATCTACAATTTTGCTCACTCATTGGGTGTTCTCAAAGTACACAGTGCCCCAGGTGATGGACAGGGCACAGCTGGGTTTTAAGAAATGTATAAGCTACTTACTGAGAGAAAAGTGCTAAAATTAAAATTACCAGCAGCACAGAAATAGAAGAACAGGTGGCCAGAGGAGGCTCTAGTGAGCCAAAAACTGAACCAATGATTAGCAAACCCAAAAAGGAGAGTTAGCTTTCATTAACCCAGAGGGAAGGACAGGGATGTGGGGAAAAGATAGGGAAGTAAATGGGAAACATCCAAGTGAGTATGCAAAATTCAGTTTGCAAACAACTGACTTGCACTTACAAATATTTGGGATTTTACCCACATATATATGTGTGTGTATACATATATGTTTATAAATATATATATAATTTCCCCTTTCTGTTGCAATGTGAAGGTCCCAATGAATTCTACTGCTGTGGGAAAGAAAATGATCTCCAAAGGTATTTGTTCTCCAAGAGCATACACAGGAGTCCCAGTGTGCCTCGTCTACCATTTTATCTTAATCCACCACTAGAGTGCACCAAATATTTATTACAAGCTCAGAGAGCCAGGGACTGTACTTAACCATACATTTTCCTCTTTTTCTTGTATATGACAACTCTGTTATAAATGGTTATGTCTCTTTGAGAGACTGGGCACAGTTCAGTACATCTCCATTGTATAAAAATAACAAGTCCAGTTGTTGGACTCAGGTAAAGACTGTGACTCGATTTGGGAGTCAGGTTTGTAATGAATCACTCTTTTTACTGTGTAGATTCCGTTTTTCAAATTTGTTCTGGGAGTGGAGATGGCAGTCTGTTTGGCAATCCTAACAGAACAGCTTGGAATATACACAGTTCTGGTAATAAAAAAAAAAATTGGCAGAAGAGATTCCAGGATGTTAGTGAGCCATAGCTGCTCTGCAGGTTCTCTAGGAAGCCTAAAATTATCATTACTGTGGGATGTTGCTCATCTCATTAACATCATCTTTGCTTCTATTACACACTGGGTACTGGGTGATCCTGCTCCAGGGTGGACTTCATGTGTAAGCTTGCATGGTAGAGCAGGCATTCTGCTTCCAGAAGTATATCTACCACAGCCAAGTCCTCTCTAATGTTCTCCTCGCCGTGACTGGTTATTATTAATAACTTGTTATTTTGACTGGAGTAGTATATCCAGGACAGCATTATTCTACACAAAAAACAAAGTTCACAGAATTTGAAACCTTGGCCAATAATGATTTAAAACCATACTTTTGATTGCCCTGATATGCGTAGCAAGTTTTTTTTTTTTTGTTGTTTGTTTTTTTGTTTTTTGTTTTTTGTCTGTCAGACTGTCTTTGGATGGCTGCCACAAATAACAACATGGAAACTTATTATTAATTATGAAAGTCTGGTCTTAGCTTAGGCTTTTTTGTAACTAGCTCTTATACCTTAATTAACCTGTTTCTATTAATCTATATTCTTTCACATGGCTCAGCTACCTTTTCTGAGTCCCATTGGTGTCTCCCAGTTGGGTAGATTCAGCCTTCTGCCTTCCTTTTTCTACCTGGAATTCCTGCCTATTCTTCCCTGCCTAGCTATTAGCCATTCAGCTTTTTCCTGCACCAAACACCCAACACAGCTCCACACAGTGTACACATATTCTACAATGGCTATATGTGTGACTCACAACCTGGCTGAATTTGGCAATTCATAATGCCCCCTCAAAGTTTAGTTATTTGTTTGGTTGGAAATCTGCAGACGTGGTATTTATCACACTTCTGGTACTCACCATTTAACCTTGAACTCATGGCAGCTTTCCTGTCTCAAGACTACTGAGTCACACATAAAGATGAGCTTCACATCTTCATATAACTGTCTTAAAATGTCTCAATGATAATGTCTTAATAATTGCTATCTTTGCTTTCTCTCCCTGTCTCTCTGTTTGTCTGTCTCTGGTAGAGTTCTTGAAGTACTAAAAAAGAAAAAAAAAAAAGAAGGAAGAGAGGGAGGAAGAAATTGATAATCAGGAGTCAAAACTCAAGGAGAGGGGCTGGAGAGATGGCTCAGTGGTTAAGAGCACCGTCTGCTCTTCCAGAGGACCCGGGTTCGATTCCCAGCACCCACATGGCAGCTAACAACTGTCTGTAGTTCCAGTTCCAGGCAAACACCAAGGCAAATAAATAATAAATAAATAAATAAAGTTTAAAAAAAAAAAAAAAAAACTCAAGGAGAGATTTCACAAGCAACTACTAAATATTCTATCTAAAAGGGACACATATATAAAAATTAAGAATCTAGAAAAGCTACAATTTAAATGATAAAGATGTGCTAAGGAACTAAATCCCAGAAACCATGAGACTCTGTACAACCTACTAAATTGACAGTCCATATTATTTAGAGAATAAAATATTTAATTATCATCTGAAGAGAAGGCATCTACCAGCAAACTAAGGGTGGAAGGCAGGATTCTGAATCTGATAACAGATGTCAATATTCTCATCAAACATTATAGGTAGCGCAATGTTCAAAACTTTCTTTTTGAATTCATCTATAAGATCAATTAACCTACTCTAATTTTCCTAGCCACTGTAGTAATAATATTTAAAGGACAAAATTACTAAAATTTGGAAAGAAAATAATTGTCTTTTTGATTAACATAAATGTCCAAAGAGTGAGTACAGTCTGAGAATTAGAATCTTCAGGTTTAGGGATCAGGAGGCAGCCTGTTCATTAGGCTAAAAAGTGGAGATCAATTGCCTGTCTCTCCATCTCCACTTCCTCCCTCCCTTCCTCCCTTCCTTCCTCCCTCCTTCTCTGCTTCCTTTCTTTTCTCTTTCATCATGATCCCCTTGCTGCAGCTTCTTCAGGACCGATGACTGTCATTAGGTCTGGCTCGACTGCATTTCTATAGAGAGGGAAGAATATATACAGTTACTTAGAACTTACTCTAATGCGATTAGACCTATTAAAAGGCCATCCTTTCCTTTTTTTACACAATGACTGTGAGTCAGGAGGCCGTTAGAGCCCTCAGGCTACCCCATCTATGTCAAAGGAAGGGGCTTGATTAGGGGAGCATCAATGTTTGTTAAGCAAAGAACTACTATAAAGGATAATTATATTTTCGAAAGATAGATTAGCCTGTAGAATAAAACGAGAGAATCTAATATCATTATATGTAATATGCCTTCTCCTTTCTCTACAAATAACCAAGATTTGAAATAGTAATACTTACCACAAATATAAAACTTATGAAGACTGCCGGAGTAAGGGGATGTAGATCAAGAACAATCTTTTGAAACCTGCAGACAGTGTTTGTGTTTAAATTTACCAAGTCTCACACCAATCTTTTACCTAGATTGCCAATCTGAAATTATTTTGGAAATTTCCTTTGAATTAATTTAAAAGCATAATCATTTCTGTCTAGTCTGGATATTTAATATGTCACAATCCTCAATGAAATATTTAACAAAGTTTATTTGGTGTGACAAATTCTTATGTATAACAACACATTGTCTTACATTATTTTCTGACTCTGTTTACTTGATCTTTATTAAATGGGCTATTTAATTATAGGCTGTAGTCAGCAGTATGTCACATTCATTCATCTGATAGATGTTCTACTTTGGATCTGAAATACACTATACATGTCAATGTGTTAAAAGCTTGTTTTCCCCGCTCGGGCGCTATTGGGAAGAGCACAAGCTTTAAGAACTTGGTTGGAGCTATTGGAACAGTGTGGGTACAATTCTAAAGAGAATGTCTTTCTTTCTTGGAATGCTTTAGCTTTTTCACTATGACCCATGGCCTTACCATAGGCAAATGATCATAAACAGAGACTCCTGAAATTGTTGCCTAAAAACAACCCTTTGTCTTTGTAATTGTATTTCCTCAGCCTACCTGACCAATATTAGCATGTTATATGTGAGTCCCTGCTATGTGTTGTACATCCATGTACTTTTTCCTGTGACTTAAGTGGTCAAACACAGCTTTCCAGGAGCAGAAAGGTTGACAATGACTGAGACCTGAGCCACAAGAGTGAGTTCACTCCTGTCTCTGCCTGGAGCACCAGGACCCAGAGGCTGAATGGCCCAGAGACCAAGCATAGAAACAACTGGAAAAAATTGTTAATGGAATAATGCCTAATGACATTCTGCTATACTTAAAGACTGCTTCCTACTACAACAGTCAATCAGAGAGGCTTCATTCATCAACTGGTAGAAACAGAGATACCCACAGTCAAACACAGACTGAGCTCAGGGAATTTTGCTGAAGAAAAGGAAGAATTGTCAGAGTCAGAGGAGTTAAGAATGTCACAAGAAAACCCACAAAATCAACTAACTTGGACTCATAAGAGCTCATAGAGATGAACCTATAACCAGGATGTCTGCATGGGACTGACCTGCATATATGTTATGGTTGTACAGCTTGGACTTCTTGTGGGACTCCTAACAGTGGGAGCAGAGGCTGTCTCTTAACTCTTTTGCTGGCTTTTTGGAACCTATTCCTCATGCTGGGTTGCCTTGTCCAGCCTTAATATAAGGGGAGGGGCTTATTCTTACTGCAACTTGATATGCCATTTTTGTTGACATCCATGGGAGGCTGCCCTTTTCTGAACAGAAACAGAGGAGGGGTGGATCGGGAGATAGGAACAGAGTGGAGTGGGGAAGAGGAGGAGAGGAGAAATGAGAAACTGCTGTGGGAATGTAAAATAAATAAGTACACTTAGAAGAAGAGGAGGAGAAAGGGAGGAAGAAGGAGGAGGAGGAGGGCAGAAATGAAGCTGAGATGCTGAGATATTTAAGCAGAATCTAGGCAGCTACTGTAAGAAAACACTCAGTTGGCACTAAGGAGGAAGAGTGACATTGTTAAAGACAGAGACAGAGGCAGAGTGAACTACAGAGAGTCTATATTCAGTATCACCCAGAGAGCAGGTTTATGTGGATCCATGGAAGATGATAAGCTGGATGGATTATTCCCTAGATACTTTAGAGAGTGTATAGCCTGAACAGCAAATTCATTCACATTTCCACACTCCAGGATCATAAGAATGGATCCCTGTCATTTTTAAAAATATTTATTTTTTACGTATATAGTATACAGGAGAGGGAACCAGATGTCATCATAGATGGTTATGAGCCACCATGTGGTTGCTAGGAACCAAACTCAGGATCTCTGGAAGAACAGTCAGTGCTCTTAACCTCTGAGCCATCTCTCCAGCCCTCAAACTATACACTTTATGACAAATTTTAATGGCAATGCCAGAAAACTAATGCAGGAGCTATGGCATTGTAGAGGGCCAAGCTGAGCCTACATGTCTGCTCTAGTCTCCCTTCTGTTACTGTGAGAAGATGCTGTGAGCAAGGTCCCTGGTTAGAGGTAATGCTTGATGGAACAGCAATCAGGCCTGCCTTTGAGTTCCTGCCCTGACTCCCAACCAAGGAACAGCAAGGAAATCATGGCATTATACTGCTTGATGGTTCATTATCTAGCTAACATTTAACTGGTTTTCTTATACTGCCCAGGACCACCTGCCTAGAAATAGTCCCACTCACAGTGCGGTGGGCCCTCTTACATTAATTAAAAATTAAGACAGTCCCACCTCAGTAGACATTCCCATAATTTAGTAAAATCTAGGCAACTCTTCAATGCAGGCTTTTCTCTCAAATGACTCAGAGTTGTTTCAGGTTGACAGTTAAAGCTAAACAGGAAACATCTTTCTTGTCAAATTTATATGTCTAACCTCCAATATCTTGGAATGAGATTATGTTTGGCAATAGGGCTTCTTAAAGGAGTGATTAAATCATACTGTGTTTTTAAGAAGTCTAACATAATCTGACCTGAGTATGTACAAAAGGAAGAAAATAAGAACCAGGTGATTATATGCAGAAAAGAAAGACCTCGTGTGAGGACCCAAGGAGTAGACAGTGATCTGCAAGTCCTGGAGAATGGCCTCAGGAAAGGTAAACATGAGAATGCCTGGGGCTACTGTCGGAGAATAATAGAATGTACAGGGATAAGGACATTATTCAAGGGATAAATAATGACTTTGTGAGAGAAAATGGGCATTCTGTACTAGTTTCTGGTACATTTGTAGGGTGGTGAATTCTTCCACCTGACTGTACATTACAGTACTGGAAGACGAGGCTATTTCCACAAAAGCCTTGAACACTAACCTCAGGAATTTTATTTTTTGCTTTTTAGGTACTGAGGAAGCATGGAAGGCCTTTGAACAGACAGTGACATCTTCAAAGTTTCTGTTCAGGCACATGGATTGAGAACCAGAGAGGCTGAGTATAATGAAACAGTTACAAAACCAACTTAGACATTTACAAGTGAGCCTGTGGCAAGGGGGAAAAAGAGTCCACTATGATATTCCCATATTACCTATTTTTCTGTACCTTGGAAATTTACTCACAAGATCAAAGATACCAGAAAAATTATTTCTGTGTGTCTTTTGAGGAATATAATTGTGTGCAGGCTCTAGTGGATAATTTGAAATCCATGGACATTTAGACCATGCTAGAAAAACCCAGTAAATAACAGGAGAAAACAAAAAGCAAATTTGCAGGGGAGTTGGCATGGCAGAAAGGAAACAGGAGAGGGATGGTGGATGAAACCAAAAGAATAATGTATGTGTGTGAACTTGTTAAAATTTAATTAATAAATAAATTTTAATTAATTAAAACAAACAAATAGACAAAATCTGGAGTTCAGATAGCATAGGTTTTTCAATTAGGAGCTATCCCAAGCATTTCCAGCCACCTTAAACCACAGTGAAGTTCACATGCCATGAAGATGGCCAAGATTCTGTGTATCCCACTTGACTGATAAATTGGTCACCATTTAGTAGATTTCAAGGGCAAAGCTATGACTTGGATTCACATTACACCTGTGGGTAGGCATGTTCCATGGCCTGTGCTATAAAATACGACCTGGAAGTGTTTGAAGTGGGTATTGCTATCATTCATTCAGACATTAGGGGGGTGAGTAAAATCTCAGAACAAAGCAACTTCCTGTGATCTCTGTGAAGAAAGCTAATTGTAAAATATCTTCCTGTGGTAGCTTGAAGATTTCACCTGTGTATCAAACTCTTAAAAGAAATCAAATTAAATGAGAAAAGAATTTTTCCTGAATCTGATTTTGGTTTTAGAATATTAAGGTGTATCTCTAAACACAGCCAGGGACTGATATAGTCACATTCCCATCACAGAAATGTTTGTCTTTCCATTTTTAGTGCTAATGCCTCCATGTTTGTGGCAACAGCAAGTCATCAATAGACAAGCTTACAAGGACTAGGTAGAAGAAACACATCTCTTGGCTTCCTGCTGTTTGACACTTTCAGGATCATGACATCCTAGTATTTAAAGATAAACCTGAAATTATGGTGAAATTATATAGCTAATTCCATAATAAAATCCCAGTGGGTGCTTGTTCATGCTAACCTAAGAAATATTTTTAAATTCCAGTGTGTAAGAAGAGCAGCTATTTATTACTTGGAATTCTTTTACTCAACTTTTTAGTATATGATACACAGTATAAGTATGATGTCCATCTTGGCCATATCTTGAGAAATACCTTAAACCTTTATCCTGAGTGTTTTGAGTTCAGTGCTATCCAAAGCTACCCAGGGTCAGAATCTTTTCACTTTAAGATTTACCTTATCCCTTACACCATCGTCCCAAGTATTTTCTGTTTATTCTTTTCCAACAAGTGCTTTTTCTTTGGATGACATACTTGTGATGAGAGTTAAAAAGTGTCTATTTTAGTGTGAAAGCTTTATCTACCATATTCCAACTATAATCTTAAATAAATGATGTAAGGCTCCTACATTTCTGTTTTAGGCAATATAAAAGTAAAAATAATCACAATTCATAGAACTTACTAGAAGTATTCTGTGGAATCAGTGAGTGTACACATTCTAATATAGAATCTGAAAGGCAGTAGGTTATGGGTACAGAGATTTATACATGAAGAAATGGATTGGTCACATAGGCAATCCAATGGATTCCACCTTCACTGAGCATGACATCTGTGATCAAAAAGAAGTTATTAAAATGGTAACATGTAGAGAAATTACAGAAGTAGTAGTGAGTCCTGTGTCCTCATATGCTAATAGGAAGTTACCAAGAATGAACTATGCATAAAGGATTCAATGATCCTCTTCACAGTGAAGACCACATCTAAAGGATAAAAGTTTTCTCACTAACATGACTTTCATGTCCTTCAAAGACATAATGAATATAATGGCTTGAAAGGGACCACTTTAAATACAGCTATAAAAGCTTGCTTACCAGCTAGTGAGTAAAATAATAGTCCACAAACAAAAGTAAGATTACAAGCCTTTTATCCTGAAATACTTATTTTTATATTTAAGTGATGGCTTTCAAATGATAATGAAGATATCATTACCCATAAATATCTACTCATGACCTTGTTTCCATTAGTGATACTTTGTAGTATCTATTAGGTATTCAACATAGTTTATTTAACTGAGTCCTCATCATAGTTCTGAAGAATGGATGTTGTAATCCTTTAACAGAGACATTATGACTACTACTCATAGGACCGGAAATTTTAGAACTTTGATGCTCAAGTATCATCCCACATACAAGTTTAGGCTGCAAAGTTGTAGTTCCCAATCACTATCATGATGTGCAAACAACTAGGGTGCAGACTCCCCATTTCAGAGGTTTTTATATTTTACAACATTATTATTATCAAATTTAGATTTCACTATAATCAATAGTATATAAACAATTCTTTTTCCCCATCACATAGATATACAAACTACCTAGTGATTCCAATTAATAAGAATTTACATACATTAAGTGCACATACAAGTTTAAACTGGGATTCTATTCATCAGGACTGAAGTAACTGTGCTCTCAAAATGAATATTATCTTCCTTCTACTTTCCAATAAGCCTATGTGAGACTCTAGCAATGGTTGGCCACATGTCTAATCGGCATGCTTGAAAACCTGGGTACAATCCCTTACACCTAATAAAACTAGGTGTGGTGGTGCAAGACTTGTAATCTTCCATGGTAATTTTTAGTTATATAAGGAGTTTGAGGTCAGCATTTGCTACATGAAACCCTGTATCAAAAATTAAAATGGAGCACTTAACAATGTATAGTTTTTTACAAAGCTTTATAGAGTTCAACACTTTCACAGAGTCTGAAGAAAATATAAACTCTAAATCCATCTCCAGGGCCAGTTGACAATGTCTCTTAGGAGATGTTTACCCACATGCAGCTTGGTGAGCCAATTTGTCTAATTGAGATATTTATAGAAACATGGATAAAGGGTAAGCTACAGCAGCATGAGCCACTTATAATGAAAAATCCTTTCCTTCAGTGATGGTAACTACTTACATATCCTTGGGAAGACTGGGACCCCATACACTATCTCAGAAACACCTGTGAGCTCTTCTGCTCTTCCTCTTGTGTATCATGAGTTTTCCTTCCTTTCTATGATTAATTAAACCAACCTTGTAACTTGTGTGGGTAATCACAACTCTTCTGAGTTCAAGAAGGCAACAGCCACATCATGCCTAGGAACAGCATTCTGCAACACATTCATCTACATCAGTGTAATTATGTACTTCAGCAATGTGTGCAAATTGTTCATGAATGCTGGGCTTTCACACTAAGTAAGGTTCTGCTTTTCTGGCTTGAGCCAACTACTAGTCCCTGCTCTGAAGCTCTGTTTTAAGGACAGCAGTTTTCCCTGCTATTTTTGCTAAGCTGAAATCCAATGACCTAACAAGTTAGAAGACACCAAGTCCTTCTGCTCCTGCTTTGGAGCTGAAAGAAGAAATATGACATGTGAAGAGTGGAGAAAACTTTCATCCAACATATCATGTCTGACACCATGTCTTCAAAGCCATGTCTTCCCAAGTGCTTTAGACTAGAGCAGTAAAAAAAAAAAAGCAAATACAGGCTGAGAAGTCCTCATGATCCAGGGCAGAATGTGGGAAACAAAATCAAATGCACAGCAGAAGCATCCTGAATAGAAGCTTGGAGCAGAAAGAGGAGATTATGAAGACAAGATTCAATTGAATGTGCCTGTGTCACCTTGTAGGTTTTGACAAATAATGTTTAGTAATGAATGTTCTATAGCATAAGATGGTGACTCTGTCTTCTGGTTTTAATTTTTAACTTGATGCACCTAGAATCTCATGGGAAGAGAGTCACAATGAAGGATTGCCTACAGTGGGTTGGTATGTGGGAATATCTATGGGAAGTTGTCTTAATTAAGTTAATCAATCCCAGCCCACCTTGAGTGGCACAATTCCCTGGGAAAGGAGCCCTGGAGTATATAAGAGTAGAAAAATTCCACTGAGAAGCAAGCAAGCAAATAGCATGTATTTATTTCCCCTTTCTTGACTGTGGATGTGATGCAGATAGCTGCTTCAAGATCCTGTACCTGAAATTATAAGATAAAATAAGCCCCCTTCTCCTCTAACTTGATTTTGATGAGGTAGTTTTATCACAACATAAACAAAACCAAAACTAAAATGATAAGGGAAGATGTGATAGGTAAAATAATGGTCTCTTGAGGCTGACTAAAAACTGTGAAAACATTAGTCATATCATCCTTGTATGGAAAAGAAGAGGCTGTAGGAATTCGGGTCAGGATGATACAGTAGGAGGAAAGTATCTGATTCTGAAAATCAAAGAAAGCTGTATAAAAAGAATGCAGAAAGCCTCTGAAAACTGAAAAAGAACTGCCTGTTATCTTGAGTACCCAAAGACACAACAGCCTTGCTAGCACCTCCACTGTGTGCAACAGGCTCTGCAGCGTCACCAGCACCTCTGCCATATGCTATGGCTCTGCAGCCTCACCAGCACCTCTGCCATATGCTATGGCTCTGCAGCCTCACCAGTACCTTCGCCATGTGCAATGTGCTTAACTGCAGGTCTCTCACCTATGCAACAAAGAGCAACACTTTTGTGGCATTCTTTATTCTGACATCCACGAATTATAAGGGGACTATGTAACATTGTCTTTGCAACCATCCTAAAGTTCTAATATAATAAAATTTAAGATTACTTTTAAAATGTTAAGGAAACTCACACTTCAATGACAGCATTGCAGCCCTTCAATGTTTCTTCAACCACCCACAACTCTGCACACTCCAATGCATTTGGAGTTCCTTGGGTGAGAGCCAAGGTGCTTTGGTCTTTCCCTGTGTTTGGTTTCTGCACAGGCTGACAGCTGTCAAATGCCACACCTGTCTGTGTAGGAAGCATTTGACACACTGCCCACATACCTTATTTCTGACCTCCATCTCTTCCCTAGATGTATCTTTGCCACTGATGCTTAAGTGTGACAGCACTTGCTACCACCTCCCACAAAGTTTGGGCAAAACAACATTTCTTTTAAATGTAACATATTTCACTGAAGACAGAAATTTGGAAAAGTGCTGAGCTGTATTGCCATGGAAACCAGACAGAATGAAAATCTAGTCTTTTCTTTCATCTGAGCAATGGAGTGCCAGGAAGCTATGCTACCATCATAGCAGTTCTATCTGGCCTTCTTCCTCACTGGATTCCAGTCCATGTGTGGAAGTAGACTACACTGGCAGAGGGAGACAACTGTCAGGCACAGTGTCTCCTTGAGAAATGGAGAGGAAGCAAGTGAAAGAGCCCATCATGAAGGCACCACACCCAAAGCTATCCTTTGCTTTCTGACATTTCTCTTGTTAGTTTTGGTACTATTTAATCAGATTGGATTATTCCTAATATAGGTGGTCAGTAAATAATAATAAAAGACCTATCTTCAGGGTACAGGGAGTGTTCTCTGTCTGAAATTATTGTTATATGCCTAGGTGTCCAAAGTGAGGAAGACATACTTTAGATACCTTGTGTGGGTTTTTACTTTACCACTTCACACACAACTCGCATATAGGCCAGTAAGTCTTGCAGAATCAATACTGCATAACAATTGATGCTCTTTTTTGTCTTTATTTTAGATCTAATTGTTTTAAATGTATCCTATAAAATATAGGTATTTCCATGAGCATCTATAACTCTAATTATACATAGGAATATCTCTCAATTCTTTATGATATAGACATTGGATGAAAGCTAGAAAATTCCAAAATCTTCTCAGGATCAGATTATTAATTGTTGAAAAACCCAGGACCAAAAGCTGTCTTCAGAGCTTTTTATCTTTTCTGTGAGCTTTATATATCTTCTTTATATCTCTAGCCAGCACCCGAATATGGTGGATAAAGGGGTTATGTTTAACCTGAACAACAGATTAAATGTCTGACAGGAAAACCAAGGCCTCAAATATTGTAGTTCATGACATCATACCATTCCATTCAATATTATATCATTCCATGTCATACCACACAAAACCATACCATAGTATTTTCACTGTATCAGAGTAGAGGAAAATATTTGAGTTGTTTTGCCCTGAAAAGAACCAAAGATTTTTGTATCTGGAACAGTCTTGAGTTTGTAGCTATGAAGACTCCATTGTCTTTGTGACAGTCACCTATCAGTCTGCATTTTCTAACATTGTGTTCTCTGGATCTGCATTAATGGAGGAAAATCATCAAGATAATTCATTTTATATTATTAAGAATGGAGAAAATCTCCAGTGAGATTCGAGAGCATTTTTTACATTCTCTGTTGGGGTGGTTGGGTAGGGATATGACTCACTGAGAATTGCCTGTTGCAAACATGAGGACCTGAGTTCAGTTTTGCACACTAGGAAATGCTGTGTGTGGAATGTGCATTTGTTACTACAGTGGTTGAGGTAGAGCAAAGTAGATCTCCATAGCTCACTGACCGGCTAGTATTACCAAAACACCAACCTTTAGCTTTCATGAAAGACCTTGTATGAAAGAATAAACTGTAGAGAATGTTAGATGAAAACATTTGAATTCAACCTCTGTCATCCAAAGTAGCATTCGAGAGTAACTACACTCACCCACATACCTGAGAAAACATCTTCATGTACAGCACATACCCAAGAAATAAATAAACCAGAACATTTTCCTGGCTGCATTTCCACAGGGATAAAAATTTTATCTAATAATCTGCCAACCACTTCTTTTGTTTGAGGTAGTCTGTGGCAGTTTTAATATGATTTTATTTGTGTTTCAATAAAGAAAAGCCAAGGTACCGACATAGAAATTCATCCTTTGAAATCTTTCTTGAAGTGTGAATGATGAGAGAGAGGAGGGATGAATGTGCACATCCCATCACCTCTGTCTGAATCTTAAAATGATGTGTCCTCCGATAAGCATTAAATTTTGTTATTGCTTTAAGGCAATAAATCTTTGGAGACATGGGGGAGGCAGGAACACCACTGCACTAATGAGATTATTCGGAAAATAAAGCGGTGGATTAGTAAAATCTAATTTGGAAGTGATGAAGTACATGTGATGTCCAAGTAATTATTCCTGCACAGTTGCATCCACAGGGAGCTGGAAGTTATTGGGCAGTGCACTGCATTAATGATGCGGCTGCCTGACATTTGAGTGAACGTGCTGACTGTCTGCTGTGTTGTTCTCCTATTGTCAATATTCACAACTGGGTCTGGCAGCTGTGTCCAAAATTCTGCCAGAGGAAAGCTGGAGCTGAGCTTGTGTGTGTCTGTATCTGTGTGTGAGTGCATGTATATATGTGTATATGTTCATAAATATGTTTCTAGGTGTAGCTGTGTGTATACATGTGTGCATGTGTCTAAGTGTATGCATGTGGATGTGCACATCTGTGATTATATGTTCATTTGTGTGCACATCAGTATGTGCATATGTGTGCATACTTGTATATGCATGTATATACATATGTTTATGTGTGCATATGTATATGCACATGTGTCTTGTGTCTGTTCATACTTCTTAGGTTAATGTTTTAAACATTTTAAAATCTGGGCTTGGACAAAAGTACTATTTTGAAAAAAAGTTATAAGTAGAACCCTAAAATCTGTTGTTTCTATTTAAATGCTAAGACCAAACACATCTTTTGGGTTCTTTCTGTCTTCATTGGTCTTTCAAAACCATAAAGCTGCCAGTTGAGATTAACTAAAGGATCAATGAAAATATTTTTCACAAAGTCTTTTCCTCGTCTGTTCTTGATTATGGAGCTCCCTGATCAGAACTATATCATAGTGGCTTTATGACAAAAGAACCCGGCTGTTTTAATAAGTAACTAATTTGACCCCAAGTAAAATATGCTAGTGAAGTTGAAGGATCAACCAAACCTAACAAGGAAAACCCACAATGAGGAGAGGCTCTTGATTTTCAAAGCATCGTGAGTCTAACAAGTTAACAACGTTAAACTGGAGGGCTGGCATCAGGAATGTCAGCGAGGGCTTCTCCACCGAGGGCTGGAGTGGCTGAGAGGCAAAGGAAGTGGGAGAACAAGAACCATCAGACAGGGCATGACTTCCCCACAAGCATGAACAAACCTTTCATTTGGGGTGTTTAGATCTAGTTGGTTTTTTTAAAATTTCATTTTATTGCATTCATTTATTTGTGTTTGTGTGTATACATGCATGAGTGTATGTGTCTGTGTATTCGTGTGTGGGTATGTACACATGCATATGTATGCACATGTTCCTTGGAGCCCATAGAGGATGATGACTTTCAGGAGTTCAGTTCTCTGTTTTCACTGACATCCAAGGAATTGAACTTAGACCATTGGAGACAAGCGCCTTTACTTCCCGTCCAGTGTTGAGAAGGGAGCCCATCTATTTCTTCATTAGATGTCAAAGTACAGCCTCTTGTAGCTTGATGCTTGACTCCAGCTCCTGAGTTTATGACCTTAGTTCCTTCTGCTCTGAGAAAGAAACTAACGGTTTGTGCCTATCAGATATAAATAGATACTATTCAGAAGCATACCTAAGACTTGCAAGCAGCAACATAGAAACATTCGGAGGTTAATAATACAGCATGAAGTTGGGGGGGTTACTTGTAGGTAGGGGTAGGCCTGACAGGAGATAGGGGGTGGAGTCACATGTGAATATTATCAAAATACATAATGCATATAGGAAATACTTAAAGAATTAATAAGATATTATATTAAAAGTAAACAGTGATATGACAACTTTATAAAAAAATAAAGCAAGAACAAAATTCTGGAGAATGTGAAAAACTGGTAGATCTTCAAAAGAAATGGAGTAGATAATAAAACAAGGAACAGCCAAATTGAAGACCTAAGAAGTCAGATGAAGAAACTATCTCTTTCCTACTGAGCAGGACAGACACTGCACCCCAAGGGGCCCCTGAAGGTACTAGCACCAGGACGCTGCCTGGATACAGCTCAGAAGCCAGAAAGATAGGCTTCTTCTCTTTCTTGCTCTCTCTCTCTCTCTCATTATTTTTTTATGCGTGTATGTAATGCATGCTCACCTCTGTTATTTTTTATTCATGTATGCAATGCATGCTCACCTCTGTTATTTTTTATGCGTGTATGCAATGCATGCTCATCTCTGTTTTGGGCGTGTTTATGTCTCTGCATAGACGTGTGGGAGCTACAGGCGGACACAGGGTGCCCAGCTCTTTCATTCAGTATCTTGGTCTCTTGACACAGGATCTCTCATTAAATCTGGAGCTGGTCTGGCAGCCTCCAGCCCTAGTGAGCTTGCATTTTGTGTCTTTCAGCTTTGGGATTACAAGAGCATGTGAGACTTATTACTCCTTGCATCAGTATTGGATATGATCTCAAGTACTCACGCTTACACAACACTCTATCCCACTGAACCACCTCCACCACCCTTGAGGTTTTCTTTTTTTTTTCTTCCTTCTTTATTTTGTATTTATCAAAAAAAACACAGTAAAAAGAATTTAAAATGTGGAAGAGTTAGCAATAACTATACAGAGGATAAGAATGATAAGCATGGCTTATCAAGGGAAGAAATACAAATAAGATTGCTACACCTATATTTTCTTTGTGTTCATCTTTCCCACTGAATTTTTTTTTTCCATCCCTGTATATCCTTATTCAAGGTCTCTTCCCCCTCCCAACACATCTGGTCATTTTTTTCCTCTGCAACTCCCCATCCCCTCCCTGGGCAGGGAGCAGACAGTCCTATGGTCCCACTGACCCAGTAATGCTTGGATCAGTCTCCACTTCTGGCCAAATCCAGTTCTTTCCCCCCTCCCTCAAGAGTGAGTCAGGTGT